>JAPYYX010000047.1:0-195879 GCA_030522605.1 Cremastinae sp. B BG-2022a
CTGAAATGTTCGCGATTTATCCGATGACCGAATATCTCCTTTCGTATATTTTCGGAGATATTCGGTCCCCCCTACTCTCATTAAATTCACGATATCACATATTTATACAAGCCATTCCCGTATATATAAATATTTATTCAATCCCATATGGGTTATTCCAGTCAACAAGTTTTGTTCGTCACTATTATTTCTACCCTCTTCATAATTTTTTTTCTCTTCTGCGTCAGTATCGAATAAAACAGACAGAACAGACAGACCTTCCTCTTATTCTTTTAAAAAACATCTCAAGAATGTTATATACTCCTTTTTCATCTAGTAAAAAAATGATTTTCAATAAAGTGGATTTCCATAGAGCATCCTTTTTCTCCGTGCAACATATTGGCGAAAAAATGAATATGAAAATCGTCCAAGGCCTGTCGATTTGAGTCCAAAACCCCATATGGTATGGAGATATGGAAGTTCTTTGGCTGATGGAAGAAGTCGAAGGAAAAAGTGGAAAGGATCTCGCGAAGGGAGAACGAAAGACGAAGGAACTGCCAGGAATCGAAGAGGAAAGGGGACAGAGCGATGCGAATATACTCGAGCGCGTATACGTTGACTTTATATCGGGGCGTATATCCTGAAAGAGAGAAAGAAAAAAACGAGAGATACGAAGAGGGAAAAAATAACGTGAGAGAGAAATAGTTCGGGAGGACTCGAAGATCGGTTCCTGGCGACGACGTTGAACCCTGAAGGATGAAAAGCAACCGTCGTATTCTCACAAAAAAAAGAAGCCAAAGACCGCTAGCGTTGATGAAATATGAAAAAAAAGAAGAAAAAAAACTTTTTTGAGAAGCATCATGAGAGCGCATGCTTTTTTTTTACTTCCGAAGCTTCACGTGAGCTCTTACGAATATTTGTGACTGAATATATCGATTCTTAACCGGCTGATGCTGATTCAATATTCGTTTTTCTGCTGCATAACTTCTCGTTTGCATTAACCACCCCTATTTTTTGCATCTTTTCCTCCATCTTTCCATCTACGTCTTGGATCGTGTATATGTACATATGTATGTATGAAATAAATATGCACACTACATGTGAGTTTAAAAATTTTAATAGATTTTTTTCGTCTTGAATTAATGTTGAAAAATGTGGAATATTTAAATGAGGAGAAAGTATACAGAGAAAATGCTTCCATCCGAGATCGAAATGATTGATACTTTTTTCTCAACTATAGGTTTCTTCATTTTATTTCCACGTAAAATCAGAGATCGACGAATTGACAAATTGACGGGTACAATAAGCCCCGGGGCTTCGAGATTCCCTCCCGTTTCATTTCTCCGTTACTTTCGCCGCGGAAAACCCTTTCCGGGGAACGTCTACGTTTAACCTTCCATTTCTCTCCGAGGACGAGGATCCTGAGAGAAGTATCTCCCAGGGATTTACAAACGATCGGCTATTCGTCTGCGAAGGGGCAAATTGGCGCAAACCCCGCAATTTATTTTCGCAAACATCGCACGATCGTGTCACTCCTGCGAAACTTGGAAGAAGAAGCCACCGGGCGAAAGAACGAGCGTATCCTTTTTTTCAACCCCGAGCAGAAAGGGCTTAAGGAGAAATCGAGACATTCCGATCGATCCAATCACTTAGAGGCTTTTTACCTCTTCGATTGAGAATGAAGGAAAAAAAAACATTAGCACCAGAAAAGCATTCGAACGATTTATCTGGAAGAACATTTTCCAATTTCACCCACGTAAACAAATAAGAATAATTATCAGTATTATCGAAATCGAAAAACAAATCGAAACCAATGAATAATATAAAGTCTATATTTTTCTGAATTATTCAATTTTTTCAAAATAAAATAAAAGCATATGAGGAGAAGTTTAAAATCGCGAAGTTCCCATTAATTACAATAACGAATATTATTCGTATTCGTAGAAAGAGAGATGATATTATTTTTGGTACTCTCGTGTATTGAATTTCGAGGTAGTTTGCCCATTAATATCGCAAAATCTCATTAATCTATGTTATATCTGGCTTCGTCGCTGACTCTCGACTGCGTCGACGAACGAGGTATTATTTCCTCCCCTCACGCGTTTACCCTTATAACGGGGAATAAAGCCGGTGAGATAAAGCAAGGAAGAGAGAGCGAGGAGTAGAGAGGCAAGAGAGAGTTGATGCGGTGCAGTTAATTCGAAAACTTTGAGCTCGTCGGTTCGGCGAGGTTCCTCTGCGAGAGAGCTATCTCGTTGGATCGTTGTTCCGCGAGAAGGAGAGAAAGAGTGAATGAGCGAGTGAGTGAGAGAGAAAAAGAAGGGGAGAGAAAGAGAGAGAAAGAGAGTTATCTCGATGTACGAATTATTTATATAGAACAACGAACTAAAGCCTTCTCTCTCTATTCTTCTCCTGCTCCTTTCCCAACGTCCATTTTTCCGTCCCTTTCTTCCCGGGCTTCTAGAACGGACGACTCGAACAAGTCCAATTTGCGATTTTGCAATTCCAATGGCCGCGACGCGACCCTTAGCTAAATATGCAGATCCTCCTCGACGGAGAGCTATAGGGAAAAGGGGAAAGGGAGGAAGTGTGGAAAAGAGAAAAAGAGAGAGAGAAAGCTTCTCGTTTGCTTCGTATCTCTCTTCTTTTTTCCCCCCTTTTTTTTCTCTCGTTCTCTTCCGACAATTTCTCTTCATTTCGTGTCCTCCAGAACCTTCCAAAACGTATCCTTGCCTTCCTACTTTCCTCCCTACCTCGAGCTCTCTTTTTTTCTCTCCTCAATGGTGCGAAATTCTCGACGCAGAATGTCTCTTACGAGTCTCCGGTTTCCTACCGGAAACGCATTTGCTCGAAAGCCCGTTGAAATTCTACATTCAAATGTGTCCCATCCAGTCTTACTTTTTCCGCCACCACTTTCGTCCCTTAAAAATTCTCAAGGCGTAGAAACGGTAGGAATGTGTTAAAAAAGGAACACGACGAAAATGTCGTGGTAATTCCCTTGAAAATACATATGAATTTTTCTATACTGATAAATATAAACTCCAATCTAAAAATATATATTTTTCTTTCAAACGAAAAAGTCTTTATGTAAACAAGAATTTTTAAGATTTTTAATATTCGAATATTATCATTAAATATTCTATTCTTCGTGAATTAACGCATATTTAGTGTAGCGAGAGATAAAAACTGACTCTTCATGAAGTTTTTTTTCCTGAAGACGATTAAAAAGTAGAAAATGAACAAAATTGTTACCTGGACCGGTCAGGCTGAAAAAAGCCATAGAATCGAGAGGGAGAGAGAGAGAGAGAGATAGCGAGAGAGTACAGGAAAAATGAAAGGGGAAAAAGGAAGAGGGAAAATGTGAGAGAAAAGTCGGTTGGCGAGATCTCGTGTACAGAGGTTGAGGTATACGAACCGCAATTTGTACGTCGAACAAAGGTAATTACCCGTACGTGTGTTGTTGGATGGAGGTCGGGAGGAGATCTAGCAAGTTGAGACCGCACGGTTGATCTCTATACGGACAGAAATTCACGAGTACACACGTCCAGGGACGCGTATATACAAAAACGTACTTTACTCTACTTTAACCTGGCCTCGTTGAGGTTCTACGGCCTTCAACGCATCTACCAATCTCTATATATCTCATTTCTATACATTAGGAGTATGAACAAAGAGAAAGAGAGAGCGAAATATGTATTCGAGTGGAACACAAAATGTGTACACAACTCCGAATAAAATAACAAAGAACAAAAGTAGATATTTGAAAGATTTAATCAATTCAATCAAGCGAGTATTAACCACAAATTTTCACTGATAGACGCTAATATACCTATATATTTTTTAAATATTTTTAATTTTCAAAGTAATTCAACATTTAATGTGTGTCATAAATTTCGAAATTGTCTCTTAACCCAGAATTTCGGGTTCAAAAATGTACGAGTACGTTTTATTCAAAGTACACATTTGTATCTCTCTCGGTCCGCGAACCGTCTAATAACGGAACGGCGATCCGCATAGCTCCCTCTCGGCAAACGCATTACGTAGCCACGTCCGACCATATACGGACCATTACTACTGGCTGCGCCTTCCGAGCCTTGTCAATTTGTGTATACCGAAGCGCGCTGCAATTTCCCCTCTCATGGCGTGTCATGGCGAATACCGGATCTTTTCGTGTTCCCTGGACATTGTGACCCTAATGGCCAATACATACCAGATATTGCACGAATCCCGCGCAGGCATTATACACGACGTTAAACGCCTGTTTTACACCAGCGAATGCACTCCACCCTATTTATTCCCTTCGTTAAAGCTAAGTTCGCCTGTTTCCAAACGAGATATTCCCGATCGAACGCCCATTTTCGGACTTTCCAAATTCAACGGTGTACATTTTATATCCAAAATTAACGCTAATTCGCATTGGAACGCGTTTATTTATTCGGAACGTAAAAACAAATTTGATTCTTTTTATCCTCGGTTGCTTCTTCTGTCTCGTTCTCATCTCTATATCTATACGAAGCAGATGCGAGGAGGAAAAAAATGCGAATGGAATGTCCATGCGTAATTGAAAAAAGGACGGAGCAAAAGTGTACGAATTGCTCGCAACTTTTTATCGCAGCAGCCAAAAAGCGTTGGAGCAAGACGAAAAAGCGAGAAGAGTTGTGAAATAAATCGTCTCAGGAGGGTGTGAGAACGAACATCGCCTTTCTTATTCTCCATTTTCTTTTTCTCTCGGCCTTTTTTATCCCATAATGGCCGAGTTAGGGAGATAAATATGACGTCAGTGGCATCATGCTCTTCAGACGTTCAAGAATAATGTAGCAATAAAATTATGAACGCTCTTTTCTCTTATCCCCAAAAGAGCCCTCTCGCATTATTCACAATTTCACGAGAACCCGTTAAATTCCCGTTCTTAACAAAAATTGAAAAATGAACGAAACTAAGATACGAGCGTGCGAAAAATATCGAGGAGAAGACAAAGAAAATGCAAAAAAGCGAACACGAGTTTCGTTTTACGAAAAATAACGAAATTTTGTTTATTCAGAGGGATTCGGTAGGATTTAGTAGTTGACGCCCGAGGGGGATGATCTCCGGAACAGGGCGCGCTCGGGAAAAGGGAGCCGGAAAAGAAAGAATAAGATTCGCGGCTTTTGCGGCTCCTGTGTGTACATCGGAGGTCGGTTCACCGGCTCGCGGTATCGCGCCCGCCAGCGCCGCACCACTGATTTATTTTCTTTCCGTAGACCCGTTTCAAAATCCCTGGGATAAAGTGCATCGTCCAGGGTCACTCGCCGTAAAATTACCGTCACCTTGGGAATGCAGGAGGAAGCCAGCCGAAAAGGGAAACAAAGACGAAAAAACCTTTCTTTTCCTCTAGCTTCCAAATTTTCGTGAAATAAGTAAAAAAAATTAAAGACTTTTTTTATCTTACATTTTTATCTTAAACTTTCTGTTCAAGATAAAGAAAATTTGAGCTTCTTTATTTATATAAAATACCGATGAAAAAAAATTGAATGAATCGTGAGTTGAATTTTTTTTCAGCTCTATTGAAACAACTCGGAGAAAATCAATCTCTCAATTATTCTTACCAAATATTGGAGGATGAAAGTTTCGAGGAGAGGGATCGATTTTTTGCGTTGAGGAGGTCTTTATCGTACTCTTAATCACGAAGGCCCCGTTCCAATCTCGAGTAGCGTTGAAAACTCGGCACTTGTTCTCCGAGCTGGTATATCTGATGGCGATGGTCTCTTTGACTCGCGGATAGTTCGGAAGGTCTTGCAAAGGGCCAGATTGCTCCTCGGTGTACGGGGAGAGAGCTTCGCTAGCGTACTGTAATCCGAAGAAGAGAATACAATGAACCGAGGAGAGCTTTCCGCGAATTCTCGGGCTCCCTTTAATATCTCAGCTGCTCGGTACTTCACACAATTTCTGGCTCTCTCACCCCTCGAGGCATTCTCCTCCACCCGTTTTCCCCCGTGCAGTTGAACTCTTACGACTCTTACCAGCCCGACTTGCTGATATCCTTTCGGCCTGCTCGCTTCCTCTCTTCGACCTCGTTCGAACCTTCCTCCGAGTTTCCCGACAAACAGGAGAACTTTGTGTTGAAACGAACCTGAGCTCATTTAACCTCGAAAACAAGTTGTGCGGTCGAGCCAACTCTCTTTCGCGTTTTCTCTCTACCGCGAGGGCCGCCGGAGATAGAAAAAGTGAAGAGAATGTCTCGTTCCGGGGAGAGAGTACACTGGCTAGACACAAATGAGAGCTGAAAAATAAAGTGAGCACTCGGTATAGACAATTTACACGTACACCGTACTCTTTTTCTAGAGATTAAGAGACCAAGTTTTCGAAGGAAACTCTCCCATCGTCGAGTTTCGACTTTTCCGAGGGGGTCGAAACCGACAACGATGAGAGAAAGAAGTGAGAGAGAGAGAGAGAGAAGAAAAATTAAAGGGTTATATAAAGATACGAACAGATAGAGCAGATATTATGCTCACTGGCTAACGGAAGAGCTTGAGGGTGAGCATGGGGGTGTTAATTACCACTCCTCCGGTTATTCCGGGCATCGAAGCATCCTCGAGGACGCCTGGAAGGAGAAAAAGCTTTTCTCTCGCTTTTCGTGGCTGAAATGATTTCGGAGCGGGCGAAACGCGTTCGTGTGTACGTCCGTGTGTTTGCCGAGTGCCTGGGAGGGCCTGAAAAGGATGCGGGAGCCCAGCCAGATAACGTTTTCAATTACCTGCAGGATGTGACGTAGTTATGAGTTAGCTACCTAGACTCGAGAGCGGCTTCTCGCTTATGTACGCGTATAGTCCTTTTCCATTTTCTGTACAGGGTGTCCCAAAGTGTCAGATGTAATTAAAGTTGTTACAGATTGGCAAGGAAATTTCAAGTCGAAAAGTCTATGGGGAAGTTTTTCCATTTAGGAACAAAATTCTTGAAGACGATGATTTGATTATCAGAAATCAGCGCGCAATCACGTAATTCATCGTATCCTTTCAATTGACTCAGACCTATATACGAACTCTCGATAATTCGATACCCGAAGGATCAACGAAAAAATGCCTCAAATATTTTCGACTCGAAATTTTCTTGTGCGTGTCTCAATTTTCGTCATTGATTTTCAGGACACCCCATGTACAAATCTAAAAAATATATATGCGAGGCACCAGTCTCGCGAGAGATGATGAGTCAAGATGAGTGCCCCGTGGAATGAGAAAAGAGGAAATCTCCCGTCAAGAGGCCTCGAGGAACGTCCTTCCAGACACCTATCTATTACATCCTGCCCCGTGTATACACCGATCCACGAATAAGTGTACAACGCCGTGATACTTTTTCAGCCGCGTGGCCTTCCGAGATAAACTAAAGTCCTATCAGGGATACCTTAATGGCTGAAGAGTCTGACGAGTCTACAATTCGGTGGCAACGATTATGTCTGTGCCGGAAAAATTCATTTACACGTGAAGGAAAATATAGAATGACGATGGAAAAAGTATAGGGAACTATACCCCACTCTCAAAAGCTTACACCAACAAGGATTCACTCTCTTCTTTCCATCCCTCAAACTCCGATTCGCTTGTGAAAAAACGAAAAAGAAAATTGTCCGCTTTTGAAGAGACCTCGAAAAAAAAATCATGATTGGGAGAGCAAGGGAAGGAACGATTCAATTAACGAATGACCTTTAACGCACGAAATTCGCATCTGTCGGATTTTCCTGGTTTTTTCTTCCTTTTTTGGATAATCCTTTGGAGTCCCAGGATTTTACAGGTTTCTACAATTCCCCCGTTCTTCCGTTCAAATCGTTTCTCCCGTTCCACTCGTGAATCATTTTTTATTTCTCTCTCCGTACGATTTTCAAGACTTGTTTCGTTACGCTCTTATCTGCTCGAGACAGAAATGAATAAATCGCGTCTGAGTATTCGCGGCGGCTCGTTAACGATTATCGTTAAATCTCGAACTCGCGGCCAGTTTTTAAAGTCACCAGGAATACGGAGTAATCGATTTACCATAATCACTCGGATGGAACGACGATAATCTTCGTACTCGCGAGGGTTCCTCCCATTTCATGGAAACCGGAGAAAAGGCAAGTAGAGAGAGAGAGAGAGAGCGAGATTCTCGAAAAAAAAAGAATGACACGTGAGCGATCGATTTTCCTTAGCGTCTACTTCTTTGTTCCTGACAATGACAAATGACAGCTCGAAGCTTCTACCTTTCAGCCAACTCTTCACCAAGTGGATATTAGCCTGCACCCTTTTCCCTTTTTTCTCCCATACACCAGCTATACCTTTTTTATTACTTCTTTATATCTATAGAGCCAACAAAAAATCTTAATAAATTAACGAAGGTTCAAGAAACTTTAAAGAGCTTTTTAGAAAATTCGATTATCAAAATCTTTGAAATGTTAATCCATTTTTTATGCGTTGATGAGCAAATAGAGAATCAAGATAAAAGTAAATAATTTTCTAGTCGATCGAGAGAAGCATGAAAAAAGCTCGAAAGTTTTCCTTTAGATAATTTTGGCAAAGTTCAAGGTCATCGGAGAGCTAGAACTATTTTTTATCATTCCCCTTGTTATCTACTTTCCTCCTCGAAATCGAGAGACGAGGTTTGATATCCGGTCGAAGAGCGAGACGAAGAGAAAATACGTATATGTGGATCTGAGAATAGTGGTCGGAAGAAAACGCGTCCAGCATCCTCGAGAGCGAAGCTCCAGCTTGAGAGACAGAAAGAGAGAGGGAGAGCATCCCCTCTTTGCAGTGGCCTCACCCTTCGAATTCTCGATGTATACCGCCGATCCCACGGCACGAGTCTTCCATTGATTAATCGAGGCCAGGGCATGTCGGGACTCTGCAACAACCCTCTATTTCCTCTCTTGTCTTGGGGACCCGGAGGGGGTTGAAACTTCTCCCCCTCTGTCTCTCTCTCTTGCTCTTTCACTTTCGAGCTCCTTGGAATTTTCGTCGCGCTGTTACGGAGAAACGATGGTATTCTCGCACCCTCGGAACGCTCTCTGCTCTCACTATCTTTCTCGGCAATTCTGGGTAATGAGGGTCAGGAAAAAATTAAAATCAACGTTCGTGTGTCGCATTAACGCACGTCTGAGGTGAAACTTTACTACATCTAAACAAAAAAACTGGTTTGAAAATCGATTTGATGATTGTCCAATCATGTTTGCATAGATATTTGATGTCCTAAAATGGAAAACTAGAGCATGGAAAATATCTGTTTTTGACACTAACTTTCTTACACTACAAAATAATTTTAACGTATCTTATTTTCTTTGAAATTCGTAAATTTGTTCCAAAATGTATAATTTAACGTATTATGAAGTATTTTCAACCTAAAACTTCAATGCGTAGGTATTATTGATCTCAATTTGTTGTGAATTGAATGTGCGTCGGCCAAAAGTGACAAATGCACGTCTGCGTTAAGAGATGATTTTTTTATAAAGATTATTATACCCGGATGGTGTCTACGGGTGGAAACAACCCCTCATGGATTCGTATCCGCGCAAACGATATTCTTCAAAGCGCCTCGAGAAGACAAAGGGCTCGAGTGAGATCCGCGACGACAAGGGATGAGAGAGAGAGAGAGCCCAGAGAAATAAGAAGCGCTCGTCTGGAGGAAAAAGCTCAGCTTCCTTTATTTTTGTTTTCTTTTTTTCATTTTTTTTTCTTATTACGCCTTCTTCCCGAGATGCGAAGATGCCAGGTTATATTTATCGGGAGAAAAAGACAAGGGTCGGTTAGAAGGGGGGGTGGCAAATTTCAGTAAACTCAGTGGGAAAAGAAAGCGAAAGAATTCTCCTCAACGCCGAGGTCGGACTCGTCCTTCGTCACCCGGAGCTTGCACACTTTATTTATTCGCGGAATAAAAATAAATTCATCCAGGAGAGAAAAAATAATAAAAAGTAAGGCAGGAGCTTTTCTACCCTCTCCCCATCTCCATTTTGGTCAGGATACTCTCGGAGGCAGTGGCGGGGTGAAACGCGATATAGGTTAGTATAATTTCTCGAAGGGGATGAGTTTTCTTTCTCAGCCGTCGACCCGTTCCCTCTTTCCGCGTCTCTTACCTGGTCCCCTTAACTTTATAACGCGTCTCCCGGGAAGAAATAAAATAAGAAAAAGAAATAACCCCGGCAAAGAGAAATAAGAAATGTAAAATAATAAAGGAAATAAACGCTCCGAGAGAACGTGAAATTTCGTTGTTAGAGCTGCGAGAAAAATCCTCAGGGAAGATTTAATACTTTTGAGTAAACGACGTAACACCGGGTAAAAGAATAACTAGTTGAAAAAAATACTGTGTACAGATAGAATAAAATAATAGAAGAATAAAAATACTTGTAAATTTAACGATTATATTTTTCGAGTGTAGTCTTCTGGTTTTCTAATCGATAAATCCATTGAAAAAAGAAAAAAGGGAATTACTCATCATCCGACAAAGGAGACGTAAGGAAGGAAAAGGGGTTTTTCGCGAAGCTCGATAGGAAAGAAATATAAAAATTGTGTAAGAGAATAAAAGAATAGAAAAGTTTTCATCGTGATCGTAAATTTCCTTTCGAATCGGTCCGTACGAAATGTTCTTGAAGAGCGAAAGATTCTAGTCTTCTTTTCCGCGCTCTTGGTGGCTTTTCTTTTTATATCCATCCCTATCTTTTTTTTCTAAATATAAATACACGAGGAACCTCGATGCTCTCCGAGGAAATAACGAGCCTGGGGCGTGGCAAAACCCAGGGTGCAGTTTTCCATCTCTTTCTCTCCCGTGAAAATCTTCAAGACTCTCTCGTCCCTTCGTTTTCTTTTTTCTCACACAACTGGAGAAAAGCTCTGTCTTCCCGTCTCGTTATTCCATTCGTCTGGTATACACTCCAGGGATGGAGTGAGAAAAAAACCGAGAGCGAAGAAGGGAAGAGAAATGTGAGAAAAAGAGTGATAGAAAGAGAGAGAGTTAGATAGAGAGAAAGAGAAGAATGAGCGAGTGAGCGAAGGAGAAAAAGATTTGCACCGCGTAGTTCAGACGAGTCTGTTCGCAACTCAGCTTCTCCCGTCTCTTGTCTCTCTCATTCTTTTTCCTTCTCTTTCTGTTTTCAACTCAGGCACGGATTGGCAGTGCAATACCTCAGACTTTACTTTTTTCGTCGACGTATATATTTTCTCTGCTGAAGTAAACACACGAGGAATATATCGACACGAATTGATAAGTTCATGATTTCATTTCCATACTCTCTTTCAATTTGATGGGAATATTTAAATAATTGAATTAAATATTTATTCGCGGGAAAAAAAACGACAAATATATGTAAATAATTCGAATCTTTTACATCGGAAATCTTTTATCAGACTGCTGTAACATCAGTTTTGAAATAAACACACGTGGAATTTATCGACATAATTTTTATTGAGATATTATTGTATTACCGTATAATTGAATAAAAAAAATGAAAAAATTTAAATTAAAAATTTATCCACGGATGAAATATAAAAAATCTTAACGAGATGTACATCATTACATTTGATTTTATTTTGATGTCTTCTGGAAAGAACGTTTCGCAAAAAAAAACTTTCATTCTTAGATCTCTGTTTTTTTACGATGTCGCGGGATCTTTCTCATACCTCTTCGCTTTCATTTCATTTGGCCCTACAGGATTCTATTTTTCTTCATTTTTATCAAGAAAAGCTTTCCCCGAGCGGAATGCGAGGAGGCAAAGGGATTGAAGATTGTGATTTTATTTCTTATGGACACGGCAGTCGCGTGATTGCGTGCACGCGCGATATCTCCGCTCCCTTTTATCTAGCCAACAAAATTCATTCCTTTATATACATGCGAATGCATAAAAAAAAGTCAGCATACGCGAAATTTCAACCCGGATTCGAAGCTTTGTGGGAAATTGAATTCTGGGATAATTTGGGTACAAAAAAATCGTGACGAAACGTCACCAATCAAATTTCGAAACGAATTCAATCTCTAATTTTGGTATAAATAACGTTTGGCAAAAATTTGACACCCGAATGTTCAGTAAAACTGATTTCATCGAGCCGCAATAAGGTGAACATTTCGTCATTTTGAAAATACAAAGTCGAAAGGTCAACACGAAAATTAATGGATAATTCCTATTATTTCCCCATCTGGTTTGATCTTATCCGATTCGATAATGACTGGTTATGAAAAATTCATACGTACGCTCACGCGATCGCGGATGAAAGAAAAAGAAAGGGGGAAAAGAAACGACTGAACTTATTAGCATTTGCCACTTCGAAATAATGCGAAATTCGAATCAACTCGGGCGCAAGACATTAATGTATCGGACATGCTTAATTAACCGAGAACAGTAAATAATAAATAAACTGAATACATAAATAAATAAGTAAAAGCACGATTAAAATATTATCAGATGAATAGAAAAATGAGATAAAAAAGGTAAAATAGAGTTTCGAGCTTGCACCCCACATTATCCGTTTTTTCAATTAGTCTTTAATGACTTCAATACATCTAGCTAATGAAATATAAATTAATAAATGATCAAATAAGCAGACAAATTATTTTATAATAAATTTAACAATTCCTCTAATATACAAAAGTGAGAACAATGGAAAACAAAAATGAGATAAAAACGATTCAAAATAATTTTATTTATTAAAAACTTTTATTCAGTAAATATAATGATAAAAATAAATGAAATGAGTAACGAATTGCAAAGTGAAAAAAATCGCAAACAAAAAAATGATCAAAGTAGAAAATAAATCCAAAGGGAGGACAGAGATACGAAAGGGCGAGAACGGGGGCTGGGAGAGGGTGGAGACGAAAAAAAAGGGTTTCGCGATGTGATTCCGTTGGAAAAGAAAAATCGTCGGAGATTCCAGTGACGTCGAGGCTGGCACTACAATTACCAGCTTCGCAAGTTTCGACCAGAAAGCCCCTCCAGCATCGTTCCGCCCCTGGAAACCTTCTCTTTCTATTCAACCCTCGGACGAGCTCTCCGAGAGCCTTGACGAAAGCTCTTCTTGGCTGACCCAGCAGACGACTCGAATATCTATATATCTCTCACTCTCTCTTTCTCTCTCTCTCTCTCTCTCTCTCGCTTCCTCTCCCTTTCTCTGTGAGTCATAGCTCGCACTCACGACCTCTCCAACACCTTGTTAGCAGGCGTTCTCCTCCATACCTCCCTGAACGAGAGCTTCGCATTCCCAACAACATCCCAGACAAATTTCAAACCTCACCCTTTTATCTCAGCCCTTGAATTCTCACACCTGCTCTCTGCATTCCTCTATATATTCTAAAAAATAATTATCCTTTTCTAGTACATGGTATCAAAATCAAGATGAAAATACTATACGAAAATGGATTTATCTGAAATATCTGTGAGTTATACTGACTGTAAATATGATTCATTCCTTTCGTAAGGAATTTTCAATTTTTATATTTCAACATTTTTCATATTGTTTTTGATTAGCGAGTGATGCACGAATTCCTTCCTCACATGCATCCTCGGTGCATGCACGTCTTATTTAATTAGTAGTTTCTCAACGACATTGTTAGCGAGACTCTCGGTTCTCTTGTTCACTTTCATACACAGCGAGATAGGGGGCGGAGCCTTTTGGAGCTTTTGAACCCTCGAAGAGAAAGCCACCCTTGTCCCTTATTCCTGTCGTAGCGAAGAGTCGAGATGGAATGGTGGATGAAAACGCAAAGGAAACGACGAAAGACTCTCCTCCATCGCGTACGTGTTCAAGTTGGCTTCACCGCTCCGGGGAATGAAGTGCACGAGAAAAAATAGAGAATGAAGAAAAGGGGGTAGAGGGTGAGGAGCGGAGAAGGAAAAAAAACAAAAAAAAGGGAAGATATAGGAAGAAAATGTATTCGATGGTGTGCGTGTGCGAATCAAGACTCTTTCACAAACTTCCATTCAGACTCTCGTGTATAGAATCCGCCATTTTCATCCCTCTCACCGAGTTTCGATGCAATCGACTGGCCCTCGACTTCTTTCGATTCACCTTCACGTGATCCGTAATTTTTCGTAGATTTCGTTGTTCGTGTCTCTCTCCTACTACCGTTACCAGAATATTATTTTCCTCAACAATATTATATAAATAACACGTACAATAAAATAAACGAAAATGACCTGCAAGAAATATAGCGACTTAGGACTCCACAGCCTAGCGCGTGCGCGCGCGGGATATTTCCCTCTCCGCTACTTTCTCGGTTTCGGGGACTGAAGCCGAGTCAATCGTACGACCCGTCGCATAGAGGCAACACGTTCTATATAGAAATAAAACTATAAAAACGTACAACAGTGTCTTCATTATTATCACACATTCACCAGAAATCCCGACATGACCAGTATAATAAAAAATTCTAAACGTATAAGAAATAATGTAAAACAACGCATCAAAATGAAACAAAGAATTGGAAAAATAATTTTTCATCCTAACAACGAATGCAAATGAGAACGAAAATAAATGCAAGGTAGAAAACTGGTTGAGAATAAACGTGGAACTGCGAGAAGAATGAAAAATGTGAAAAATGAAAAGAGTTTCGAGACAGAGGGCAGAACTGTGGCCAACGAAGCATCCACTTGTTAGGGATCGTTACAAATCCCTCGAGAATGTCGACACTCTCTCTCTCTCTCTCTCTTTTCCTCCTCCGTCTTTTCGTCGCTGATGCAGTCTCCGGACTGTAAACTAGCGTTCAAGTTTTGCTGGGAATGGGGCAGGCGGGAGGTACGAGTCTCTTGTCCACTTGGGAAAACTCCCACCCCCGGGGGCCCAGATTACGGAGGACTAACCCAGAACACTGGTACGGTGAAAACGTAACCACGAGACGAGAACGCAACTTGCATTTACTTCGTGTACAATAATAGTTATAATGATAACAATGATGATAATAATACTCATAATAATATTTCAAGCCAATTTCGTACCGCGGTGATGTTCTTTTTCGACAAGAGGCTCGTAACGACTCGACAAATGCTAATTTACCTAATTAATCCCATTTATTTTAATCACCGATAGCAAATTCTTCTCGTCCTCATAAATCTGCAATATTGAAGCATAATGCGATGAAAGAAGCGTCATTTAAATTCTATTCCGCGTTATTATATATTAATAATAATGAAAAATAATAATGACAAAAAATAGGGTGCATATGAAAAAGGTACGAGGACACTCGAGCCGCGGAGCATGTTGACGCATAAAATTTATTATCGAAGAAAGTAGCTCTTGGCTCGTTCAGAGAGTCAAGGAGCGATTTTAATTTTAGTTTTTGTTATTATTATTATTGTTATGGCTCAGCTCGTTTTATTCGTGCAGTGAGAAGTGAAAAGGATAGAATGGGGTGGTGGTGGTGGGTTTGGAAATTCTTAGTTCATGGTCGATATGGTCAGGGCCCTCGGAGGGAGGACAAGTTTGGCACTTGGCACGTCACATCGTAACGAAGTAGTGACGTGTATGCGACGGGACTAAATTAATTCTGATTAACCCGTAATCACGTAGTCATTTCACGTAACGCAGACGTACATGCGAGCAATCGTGTATGTGTTGTTCGTGTGTGTTTACGTATTTACGTGCGAGCGCGCGCGCGCGCGCGCAAACGGGTGAGGATAAAGGCATTTGCCCTGTTCCCTGTACGCGAGCTCGCTCGAGGGCTTTAGCCGCTTCCAATTTGTGTCGTCGGCTATTAATTTACAGAGCACAACACATAACTTTGTCCCAGCCCTTTACTCTTTCCTCTTCCTCTCGCTTTTTCCATGTTTCGGTTTTTCCCGCGAAACATTACAACGTTACGGGAATAATCAACCACCGTTTATCAACAATATCGTGAAATTTTCGAGACGAGTGGGAAGACAAAATTGGACGGATAAAAATAAAATAGTGAAATTTTTATTCGAAGGGGGAAGTAACGAAATTAGTAACAATGTCCTTCTCTGCCCTCGAGGCTTCTGAAAAAAAGTGAACGAGCGAGGAGAAATAAAAAATGAAACGTTCGGTGGATATGGGAAAAATAAGGGTAAAAATAGGAAGAAAAAAGAAGACAGGGTTGAAGAAGGAAGGAGATAGATATATTGCGGAGAACTCTGGAGCGTGATAATTAAGCCGGCGCTGTCGAGGCTCGATAAAACTCAATGAAATATGAAAATTGGACGGTGTCGGGCGGCGATGCCGGAGAACACGCTCTCGCTCTTTCTTTCTCCGGGGCACGGTTCTCGTACCAGACTCGCCAAAAAGCCTGAATAAAGGGGTGGTTTTTCAGACTCTAACACGTAGAGGACTTTCCAGACCGACCAATCGAGTCGAACAAAATTATTTCCACGTTCATCCAAAAGTGATGTCAACAAAACGTCATCTAAATGATTTTCTAACTCCTCATCACCCTCGTGTACCTTCGCAATTACCGATCGACGATGAAAAAATTGAGCATCGAGCATTCGGGAAAACGGTTGGGAAATTTTATTTACCTGTTCTGACGCTTTTGACGAATTTTCAATGAAATTGGATGACAAGAGTTTCGACGTATAGTCGCACTCGTGGCAAGGAATATGATTGCAGGGGTGGAAAAAAGCTCGATGTTGCGTTTCGTTGGTCTCGATGTTACGCGACGTTACGGGGGTTTGCTCCATGTCCCAATGGGCTAAAACGGGAAACTCGTTCGATCTGGGCCCATCCCCGGAGTCTCTTTCCCCGAAGCGGTTGTTACCGAAATTAGTTCGACCCTCGCACGCCTGTATAAATTGGCGGTAACGCGTACGAGCTTGCAACTTACACACGTGCCAATGTTGTCTCGCCTCCCCGTTCTCTTCTCGCCCTCTTTTATGTTTTCGATTGTCCGTACACGTCCGTGCGACACGACTTTTTTTATTCGTTAAATTGCTGAAATAGATGAGGGTAACAAAAATGGGAATAAAAATCGCAATGAAAAAAAAAATACAAATCCCATGCAATAAAAAAATTATATATCTCACGATACGATATATATACAAGTATTTTTCATTCCTGTCAAATTTTTTTATCATTTGCTCTGTATTAATATGCGACTCGAAATCCTCATAATTCGGATCGAGTTTCGAATTTCCATGGGAAAAAAACCACGACTGTGTACCGCGCATTCAATGTACCGCGAATGAAATTTCATCATCCAACAATCTACCTCTCGATCATTTTTATCTGTAAAGTTAAATTGGAAGTAATTAGTAATAAAACAGATCCAGATAATGTTTCGTTTTCGATCAATGTAGAACCAGAAACATCGAGAAAAATCACAAGTATCCGCAATTGTATGAAAAATATTATTCATTATTAGTGTCTGAATTTTCGTACCTCTGATGTGATTCAATATCAAATTAATTTTTTTCCACCTCGCACACTGCTCCTCGCGTTCTTTCTCCTCTTGTCATCCAACTTCCGTGAAAAATGTCAAGATAAACGAAGAACAAAAGTAGCAAAAATCTCCGTTAAAATCCTCGTTAAAACATTTTTCCTCTTCCTCGTGACATCGGACATTGAATTCTTTTCGCTGAATTTTTGCGACGTCCGAAGCTTTTGATTGACACATTACGTGGAAGCGCTACCGCCCGGAAAAGTCGAAAATGTCTTACGTGACGGAAATTAATTCAAATTGAATTCATCGTCCTCGGAATGCGAAAATTTCAATTGAAATCATAAATGTCAGAAAAAAGGATGAAGATTCTTTATTTTATAAAAAAGTAATCACCCGTAACGAATCGTTTGAAATTTATGTTCGGAGATAATTTTTGAAAGAGAAGGATCTGTGCGCGTGTACGAACAACAATTGTTTCGTGATCGACAGGAATTCAAGTGTGCAAGCCCGCGTTATTAATCCTCTCAAAGCAATCCTCTGATCCGCGCTGCCTTTATCAGATTTGCCGCGTGTACAGAGGACGGAAGACAGAGGGTGAAGAGCTTTTCTCCTCTGCCAATACAGAATTATCCCCCTTGCTTGGCCACAGCGTTTTCTCCCCGAATTCCGTCATAGCGAAAAAAAAATTATACCAACGTGTGGAAAAAAATCAGATATAGGAATTCGTGTCATATTAAAAAGATCGCGATATTAACGCACAAAAAATTCTGGAAAAAAACAAAGTCAGGAATTTGTCGAGCGAATAGCGAAATTTTTTTAGAAGCATGAGCGAATTTAAAAAAAATAACAAAAAATCAACAATGTCGATCTAAAGCATATTTTTTAACTTGTGTGATTTCTTGAGAAATAAATTTTTCTATCTCAAAATGAATGAGAAAAGAAAAAAATATTTCTTTTGCTCTAATACAATAGCTTTGGTAAAACCGTCCAGATTAATATTCAAATGATTCTATGTTGGCTCAGAGACCTTGATTTCGATAATATAGAATCTTGCATAATTGATTCGATGAACGTCCGATGGTAGCGTTGATTTAATGACATGGCCGATTATAATCATTAATGTCCGAGATGGAAATACTCCGTAGCAAATTCGGTTTCGTGATGGACAAAGTCATCGTCAAATTGTGATTCTGATACCCCTTCGATTAAATTGTAAAATGATGATCCGGCAAATACAGGGAGGCAATTTAATCCTCTCGTCGCTCGAAGAGAAAGCTTCATTATACATACGTCTCTCTGATTCATGCTCGATCTCTCTTTCTCTAAAAGCCTCAGGCTAAACCTCGAAATATTCTCAATATACATATGCATGTACATATACATACATATCGTTTCTAATTCTTAATATAATAAACACTCGCCTTTTCTTACAATTCGACTCGCTTAAAAAAAATCCTATATCTTATAGAAAAATAATCCAGAAAAATTTCTTTGTTCAATTTTTTGCCACCTTTCATAGCTCGATAAAAATGTAAATAAAAATTATTTTGCATGCTCAAAAAAAACTTAACGTAACTCCATTAATTATTCGTACGAGTTTCATGTCCGAAGTTACATATCATTTCGTGCACGTATAAAATTATATTTGCATTATTGATCCAAAGCGACTGCAACGATTGATACGCTACATTTTATTTCCTTTTCAATTATTAAACAATCTCGGAAAAATGAATAAATACGTTTCTTTCAAATTTGCTACAATTATTGTTATTTTTCAATTCATCTTTTCAGCCTGTAATTTCATGCTTCGGGGGTGATGCAACATTTTTCTTTTAATTAAACTCCAGCAACGTCGATCAAATCTTTTTCCTCCCACTCCGTTGCGATCAATCAACGTCGAGCAGGTGACAATCTCACGAAACAATAAAAATGGTTTCCTCTTCTATGGTGATTTTAAATGTAAAAAATGTGTGTTAAAAAAAATCGTTGGCAAACTGTTGTGTTCGGAAAAGCGTTTGTTGAAAACCACTGTTTTTCGATCGCCTTTTTTGAGTTTTATTTTATCTTCTCGATCGTTCAGTGGAATTTTCAATTCTATGAGTCTATCGCGGATTCTTTTTTCGTCGCTCGATGAGCGAATGGTGTTCTGAAGAGGATGACCTATCGAAGCGGGGGTGATAAAGAAGAACGAAAAGGGTGTGTTGTTCGGCTGACAAAGAGCGTGCACGTTTTCACTGTCATATTTACAGATGTAATGGACGAGCTTTCGGTTTCGAGGGTCGCCTCGTCTCTTGGTTTTCCAAAGTTACCCCTTTCACTATGAACAAACTGCAAGTATATATCATCGTTCCTGTTTAAAGAGACATTTTAAAATACAGCGTGAAGTGGTGGAGGGTCGATGAAAAAAAAGTTCCCAACATTTAAAATACATGTAGCAAGTTAACATTTAAAACTTTTAATTTGAATATTTTCTTTAATTTTAATCATACTTCGATTCTATATTTAATAGGTCTTGTTTCAACAGAATAAAATGATAAATAAATCCTCTTTTTCGTGATAAATATAGTGTTTCTTCGAATCGAGTGACGGTCATAATCTCGATTTTATTAATAATGAAATTGCATAATCCAGGAATGGTGAATCTTTGAATTCGAGAGGATTCACTCGCGATGCATTTGTCACGCGACTTTTGCATTCGCGACGAATGGGATAACGTCAAAAGGAGGGAAAGCGGAACGAAATAGAGAGAGAAAGAGAGGAACGGACAAAAACGCAGAAAGACAAAGGGCGAAGGTTGGCAAGTGAAAAAAGGGTCGATACGAGTGTAAACTGACGTAAAATAACTACGTGCTACGCTAGCATGAAAAAGGTGCTTTTTCATTTGCACTCGACGTTTCGCTGTATAACGGAACTTTTTCTCTCTCGCACTCTCTCGGTCACTCCACCGAGCTTTTTTTCTATGTTCCATGTGCGAATTCGCTTTTTGTTCGTTTAATTCTTTTCTGCCCCCCGATCGTGGTTCTCTTTCTCTTTTTCATTCCTGTCGATTCGAACTAACCAGCGAATTTATATCCAGCCGACGTCCTTGTGTGTACACGTTTTACACTCCCGAAACTAAAATCGCGTACGCAATTCGGATTTAAAAAATCGATGAATATTATCCGGCGAATAAAAAAATATTTTTAGCCCTTAAAAAAGTCGATGACAATTGTTCCTACGATACATTTAAAAGGAATTATTTTTTCGATTTTATTTCCGCTGTTCGTAACTAGAAAATTTAAAACCTTATATTCCCCACATATTTTTAACTTTTTATATATCAAAAAACGATAAATAATTTCAGTAAAAAGAATAAAAAATAATAATTTAAAAAATGTGAGCTCTTGAGTGAAAATTCGCACGAAAAGTGAGAGCACAAGAAAGAATGAAATTAACTGGTTAGCTCTGGAATATGAGGGAACGTTATATCATTTTTTTTTTATCGGATCGTGGAGAAAAAACGAACAGATTCTGCACGGAATCGTCAAGGGTGACGATGAGGAGTCCAGAGCTTGACACGTTCGTTTTACGGCGTTCAAAGCTGCACACGACAGGAGCTATTGAAATCGAAAGAGTAAAATAGAGAAAAAACCACATCCACATCCTACCAAATACATGAATTAAGGACTTTTACATCAGATGAACGATCTCATGTTCTTAGACTATTTTCAAATTTTATGAATTAAAAATTTACTTTAAAAGATCGTAAAATAGTTAAAATATTTCGAAGTATCTTTTGAAATAATAGTCAAAACTTTTGTATTAACGATTATTATTTTAAATTTAAAACGCTGAAATAAACGTTTTTAATAAAGAGCAACACAGAGAGAGTAAAAAAGTTTAATTATAGTAAAAATGTATCAGAAAACTTCGTCTTCTGACTCAAAAACCCAAAAAAATGAAATTTAGCGATCATCCAATTTAATACAAAAGCCGAATTCAAGTAAACCGTGGACACAAAAATATTGAAAGTTAAAAAAGAGCGAAACGATCGTTTCATTTTTTATCGTGAAATTCGCGTGTTAACATTTTTTTTTTTGAAAAATCGCATCATTCATCAGAATTTCGGATGTGAATGATCGCGTAGAGGCTCGATCCGTTCCATAAACACGTGCGGCCAAGTGGACACACGGGGAGAGCTCATCGTATCCTAAGCACATATACATTTTTTTTATTTCGGTAGGAGAGAATGCACGGGCAAGCAAGCCCGAGTGAGCGTTTTTTTATTTCCCGTTCGCTCGTTTTCACGGTCCACGCGCCAGAGCGTTCGATTGTCCAACGTATCGATACTCGACATCGCTCGTACCCGTCCATTGTTCGTTGCGGCCAATGGTCACAACCCGAGCTCTCCTCCTTTGCCCTTCCCCCGCGAATCTGCCCTCGAATTTTCCACCTTTTTCTCTCGACAAGACTGCTGCCTCGCTACAGAAAAGGCCTATGATTTGTTACCTTGTTTTCGACGTATGTTGCGCCAATGGAAAAAGCTCACCGCCCGCCCCTTCCCTCGCCCCAAAACTCCATTCCCCATCCCCGTGAATTTTCTCTACTTGCAGACTATGACTCTACTAACTCTGGCAAACTATCCGTACTCGGCTCTTCCACCTTGTTTGTGCACAATGTCCGGAATAGAGAGGAACAAAAAATTTGACGAAAAAGCTCCGAAGTATCTGCGATTTACGAGAGTCTACCAAATTTTCACGATACTTTATCCTATATTGATATATCTCTCGATTTTGAATGAAGATTTTGCTACCTCGTTACAGGATTCTTTGTACACAAATCCTGAAAATACCGAGTGGAATTAACAAAAATATTATCCTCGTATGGAAATATTCTTTATTTTTCATTCAGTATATTAAGCTTTTATTATTATGAAATTCCAAGTACACACGAATTTAGGAAAAGATGTCATGTGCCGGTGAGATAACATTTTTCTGCGTTTGTTTTTTTAATTAAGTTTGCGTTGGGTCTCGTCCTATCTATGAAAATCCTCTGATTCTGTTCAAGATCAATGAGAAAACGTCAGCGAAAAAAAAATCGAAGGGAACAAATTCAGCGTTTCTTGGTATAAGAAAGGGAGCCTTTTGGTAAACACTCTATTTCCCTTTGCGAATCCCTCTCGAGGCTCAAACATCCGAAAAAAAACTCGCACACCCGCGCGATCCAAGAAAATCGTATAATCCTCCGATTCTCCCATTATCCTGTTGTTTCTACGTGCCTGCGGTCGCTATTTATTATATTTCTTTTTTGTTCGCGGTTAGGAACCCTCCTTGCGGATCCGCCCTTAAACTTCGATACAAAACCTCCCTCTCCGGTGCTCATCTTCTTTCTTTTTTCCGGGAATAACCTGTTTTATCCATGTATATTCACCCTCGATTTTATTCTCTCCCTCTCTGCTTCACGAGACAAGCATCAACCTCGCAATTCTTCGCTCAAAGGGGTGAGAAAGAGAGTTATCCTCTCTTGACGCTACAGGTGTCGAACGTGAGGGATACAGATATCGTCTACGTGAGCCATTTCAGCCCCACATTTCCTCGCCTCGACCTGTTTCGACCCCTCACTTTTTGACAACTCGTTTTTAATTCTTTCAAAAATAATAATACACCATATATTTCTCAAATATTTCCATTTCATATGAACTGGCACCTTTTTGTGTCGTGTTCGTAAAAATAAAAAATCAATTATCTAATTTTATCTATTCGTCTAATTTCAAGCTCTCGCTGGTCTATTCAACCTATTCTTGAGAGAGAATTTTTTTTCTTCGTGTTAGAACTTTATCAATTTTTTCCCCAAGCTTTCATCGTTTCATCGTCCTGAAGTTTTTTTCTAAACGATCAGAGGAACACACTGTCATATTCCTAAAAAAAATGGAAGTCGTATCACGAAGTTGGAAAAAAGAGGAATGCTGCAATTTCGTGGATTTCTGGGGATCTTACGACACTCGGGAGGATCGTCCTTGATACTTAGGGCTCCTGGTGAAAGGTGTTGCGAATGAGTCAGTTGTACCCGAGGGATATTCGGGAAACTTACCACGTGGAAGATCCCGCTGGCCGATTTGTCAGGAAAAAGAAAGGGCGAGAGAGGGGAAAAAAAGCTCAACGGTAAAGATGGATTTATATACACGTATACGAATGTGCGTATAAATATAAAGCTCGCTCTTGCCACGAACGCTATTTATCAGCGTTGAGAGCTCAAGTATACGGCAGTATCCTTCAACGGTAAAATCCTATAATGATTTAGGCTACTTGAGAAAAAAGTAGTATACTCTTGGAATATAAGAGACGAGGGAGAATGATTGGAATCGTCCTGCTCGAGGAGCATCAGAAATGGTACGAGGAAATACTCTCACACGTATAAAGGTGGTAAATTGCCGCAGGCCATCAATTCTTTCTCGTTAGGTTTTTTTTCGAGACTGGCAGTTCGATGTGAACCGCTCTATTCCCATGGGAATCGAGAAAGTAGGATGGTAAACAACTCCAGAAACGAGTATCGAAGGAAGGACAAGAGGGTAAAAAAAGCTCTGGGTCACACGAACTTTACCTGGTAGGAAAAAAAGGTTCGCGTGTTCTTGGAATGAAAAAGAAAAAGTCGACGATTGGAAATTACATTTTTGGAGCTCTCAATGCTCTCGAAAGGAGTGTAACATTTTTTAACGACGAAAACTTCCGATGGACATGGATGGTGAAAAGCTTTTATTGTCGGAGGATGTTCTCGAAGAAAAAAAGGCCAGTAGGGTAAAATGAGAGCAGTGTCGAGGAGAAAACTTGAGAAAGCCAGAAAAAAACTTTCCTATCGGGTGTATCTCGTGATTTCCTTCGTGATCCAACTGCACGATGTCTAATTAAAGGTCCACCGGATCCAACACAAGGCCTAAAATGGTGGGGACGTTCGAATAAATACTTTTCAGACACTCTCTATTTGCATCAGAGCATCTCGACGATCTTGTAAACAGATAAAAAAATGCACATCATTATCCGGAAATGACGATTCATTTTTCGAAAGTCGGTGAAGGAGGATTCTCCCTTCAAAATTCATGCGTATAAGCGGTTAAACCAGGCGAGAATTCCTTCCGTATTTTTCCGGAAGCGGAGAATTGTTCAGCGTGAAAGTAGCCGTCGGGAAACGAGCGAAACGAAACGAAGCGAGACAACAGAGAGCAAAAGAGAAAAAGGAAGGAGGCTGAGAATATCGCGACAAGAAGTAAGAGAGAATAACTCAAATTTATGGGACGCGAAGGCAACGCCAAATTCAGAAAGCATACCAGTATCCCCGAGAGCCCACTTACCCAGTTATTCTCGAAGCTTTCTCATCCCTTATTTTCTTTTCTCCGAGCATCTCGCTTTGTCCTCTCTCAGCTCGAGGAAAGAACGGTAGATGTCCGGAAAAGGGTGAGAAAGATCGTGCCGCGAATCGTATTTACCTCGTTTACTCTTCTTGTCATAATCATTTTCTTTTTTTTTCAACCCTCATCGCACTAATGTCTCAATTATTTTCATTCTTCCTTCGTTTCTCACGGGACGTCGGCGTTCGCGTAATTTACGCGAAACTCTCGTCATCATTACCGTGGCAATAAAAAAATCGACCTCCGCTGATGATGGCGAGAAAACCATCCAACCCCTTCGGAAAAGCGTTTCGATCTTTTTTCCGGGAGCCAAAACTTGGGCGGGAAGGAACAGTTTGTAATTTCTAAACGATGACGAGTCGAAAGTGGAGAATGGAATTTTAATATTGTTGAAAAAAATTCTCGAATCATTCACGCTCATCGCTCAAGAGCTCTTTCGGGGGTAGTTTTTTTGGCCATTAATTTTATTCAGCGAAAGTCTTTAGAGAGAGAAAAATCACGGTGGAGTGGAGTTTTAGGAAGGCAGATCTTATTCAATTTTTCTCCGCAGCTCCGACCCCAGAGGTAATCTCACCCACCCTCGGGTGCAAAGGGGTGATGTCCCTCTCCGCGAGACATCTCCCGATGCTAAACACCCCTCGCGAGAGGGTGCTAGAACAGAACTAATGGAATTAAGAAGCCTCTGCAAGAGCTCGGTAACAGCGAAATGCATCCTGCTAACTGTCACCTGGCTTGAGATCGGGGCTGCGTCCCTCTCGAGCTTCGCCAGTGTAAATGCCATGGGACGACAGATTCAACCCCATGATTCGTAGCTTGCATGTAACGCAGGTGGAAACGAATGCGAGCCTACAAACGAGAACAAACCTCGAGTCTCAGACGCGCCCCCTCCCACGCGCTCAGCCCCTTATTTCGCGACGAAGCTTCGTTCCCGCTGCTCTAACCAGACACGACACGAGAAACGTATCCTGATATCACGGGAACGCATTTACCATAGTCTACCGTCATCTCGTGTTCCACGTCGTTCCGCATAGCGCGCTCTTCCCATCAGCCCTGTAACGCTATACTCGATGCAAGTCCTCCGAACCCCCAGATTTCTCGCTTTTCTTCGTCTCCTCGATGCCGCTTCTTCGCCAAGATTCTATTGACACTGCGCTGGATGGGGCTTCGTAGCAATTTTCTCTCTTCTCTCCTGTCACCGAAATCCCAGTGACGTCACTGGGAAGACACTAATCGCTCCTCCATCTCATCTCTCGCTCTCTCTCTCTCCCACGCACTTTCGCCTCAATTCCTTACTTCACCGACTTTTCGCGAAAATACGAGAGACCTTTCTCGATCGTTGGAAAATGTTCCTGCCACGAAAATTCCCCTCGTAATCTTCCACGCTCTCCAGCCACCCCCCCCCCCCACCTCGGTTTCTTGTAACTCCCTTTTCAGCCACGCTAAAAGCTTTCCCTGTTAATTGAAAATTCCTCAACAAAATTTTACGCTGACGTTGCTCTCATGATCAAATAAGGAATTGCTGAATATCATTTGGTAAAACTTGGGAATCATCGCTAAAGCTCGTTAAGCTCCGAAGGGGTTGATCCTCGAGGCAAATTTTCGTATAGCCGTTCTCTTTAATTTGTTTGCGATTATCGTGCTTTTTTTGCTCATACGGTATTGAAAAAAGTTGAAATCGATTTTGGTCTTTCAATCAAAACTTTTTTTTTTCATCCTCTGTATTGGGAATTTGGAAAGCTCTCGAGGGCTTGTTTTCGCTTCCGCCGAGTTCAACTTTTCACGAGTTTTTTACGCGATACTCGGGTTTGCATGCGATCGTCAAAACATCGTAAAGCGTCCGTCGATTCGAGAAAAGAAGAAGAAGAAAGACCATGATGGAATTGGAGAACGGACATTTCTGACTTGACTAAAGGACGAGAGCGGAGCGCGGAACCGTTGTTTGAAAGAAAACAGCAGAGCGAGCATGAAAGAGAGAGAAAGAGAGAAAAGAGCGATCGGAGATTCGATGTAATTCACAGTACTGGCCCGCGGGAAAGCCCACCTGACAAATTCCCATTACCCTCGGATCGCTCGGTGAGCCGTTTCTCCTCGCAGCCAATCGGAAAACGATATCCGATAACGTAAATCTCGAAATGATGCCTGTACATAACCTTAACTAGCAATGTACTCAATACTCTATTTATTTTTCCTCTGTTCCGTCCGCCACGACATTTCTCTTTCGCCGAACACGGTGTAACCAACTCCGATACTTTCATTCCAATTAGCGATATTTCTCGTATTGAGTAATTATCAAATAATTTTTTTTCTCGTAAAATCGCCTTATTGACTGAATCGGATTGTATAAATATCGTTATATTAATAAATACACAATAATAAATAATTGGTAAATTATGAATAATAAATGGATACGAAATAAAAACAGGAAATAAAGAAATAGAGATTGTTACGATTCGAATTGACATCGATGGTTATCGCAGCGTGATCCAACAAGAACCCGTTGGAGTCCGAATTTGCATAAACGAAGCGTATTCACGATAGAGCATGAAGGAAAAGAACCGTAGCGTTTCGTTATGCGCGGTATGGAGAAAAATTTTTTTTATAAATATCCAGTGAGCGATATCACGAGAAGTGAATAAAACGCTGCTCGGCTTGAGAGAGGATAAAGGGAAGGAAAACACGATTCTGTTATACGAATGTTTGGATGTCGTGTTTTCTCGATACCTCGATATACCTGGCACGAATTTGTTCGGGAGAAAAAGAGGAAAAGGAAGAAAGAAAGAAAGGAAGGAATGAATATCACGAAATCCAAATTCCCTCTCTCTCTCTCTCTCTCTCTTTATTTATTTATCTTTCTTTTTGTCATTGCCAGTGTTTTGAATTTTGGTGTATGCCTGTATACGAAATAAAATAACAGCTGGAAGGGAAAATTTCGATGAAGAGAGGAAGGTCGAAGGGCAAGATGACAAATATAGAAGGATATGCGAAGGGAAAATTCAAGGGGAATGAGAGGTCGCGTTTCGTAAATGGCCTGCGATCCTCCTCGGTAAATAAACCACCCCTGCACCCTTCCATTACATTTTATATAGATATATCCCTATACGATATTGTACACATACTTATACCCTCATCGCCCCGGAGTATCTTTTACACGGTTTCAGTCCACGTGGCTTTGATACCCAATATTTCTTCCACTCTCAATTTATGCACGTGAAAAATGAAATGTGCAAAATCGAGCGAGTGAAAAACAGGAAGGCATGAAATTCGACATCGATTTTATGTTTCATAAAAAGCCTGCATGAACTTTTTTATTATGCAAAATAAAAGTGGAGACTTTTCGTTTTTCCGAAACAAAATGGTCCGTTTGATGAAAAAAATGGAGGGTCGTAATCCAAAAAAGCGTTTCGACAATATCCTACGTCAAAACGTTCCAATATTTCGTGTAATTTCGTGAGCGAGAGCCATAAATTGACTCACGAGCTTGAAATAAAAATCAGCCGGGAGGAAAGACTCGATATATTTATTTCAAGCTTATTTTTTGTTATTCGCTGCCAATGCAATAGAGATGCAGGGAGCAGAAGAGGGAAAGAGAAAAAAAAGAGAAATACGAAGTACGAAGAGAGGAGCACCTCGTCGATAGTTTACTATTAGATCCTATGAAATTTTCACGCCAACACATCAAACACTCTTCTCTGGAGTTTCCTCGTTTCTGGATCTCGAAGCGACGGATCGACGAGTGGCGATGTTGATGCAGCTGCAGTCGATCCTCCAACGGTAGGAGCGAACGGGAGTGCGCGCGAGGAAATGTATCTTCTCTCTATTTTTCTTCCCCTTTTCTCCGCCAACGAAAAAGTAGGAAAACAGATAAAACGTGCCTGGCTGCGAATTACTGTGCATGGAAGAGGAGAGAGAACGGAGATACACTCTGAACATTTCCAATGCGGAAAAAACTCCGAGAGGGAACGAGCTTTTTCGTTATTTATATCGAAAGCAACACCAGTCAGTTTTCAAACTTATTTATCATGGATGAGCATTGAATTAACTCGTAGATACCTACATACAACGTTCATCCTTTTCTGTAAGGAAATCTCACATCCATTTTATTTATCTCTTTCCATTTGTTTTATTTTATACCCGGTGAAGCTTTTTCTATACTGATAATGAATTTCGACTTTTCTCGTCCAAACTGTTATCCAAACATTTTTTTCCACACTCCCGAATAATCCTTACTCTTTTGTAAGCCGCAGAAGTAACATTTAGTTTCTTTTTTAAATTATCACGTCAAAAAAATGTTCTGTTACTCAAATGTTACCGGTCCGAAATAAAGTATATAAACTTGTGTTATTACAAAATTGAATTTTAATTTCTCAGGTTTTAAGTTAAAAATAAATACACTATTAATCGAAGGTCACGGGGTCAGGGTAAAATGTAAACCGTCCCGATCGAATGCGAGGATTGGGAAACAATATTTCGAGCCGGAAACATTTCGGATGACAGGTTTGAGCTTATTATAGAAATTCGAGGCTTCCAATGTGAAAATAAATCTCAAGTACAGGTCGTACCTGTTTCTCTTCCTCTCTCTCGCTTCATCTTTTTCCCTTTTTACCCTTGCATGACCTTTCTCATTCTTTCTTATTCCTCAATTTCGCAGCGAGAACGATATTAAATCGCAATAAGTCGACACTCACCCACTGTCACCGACGTCACCGTTCGCTCCTTCCCTCTCACTTGAATATTTAATATTCCATGAAGCATGTATTTTCTCATATTTTATGCCCTCCCTTCCCGATCCGAATCTCGTTCTGTGACACAATGTCGATGAACAAATCACGACAGCTGGATTTTAAATTTCAGAATAAAATTAAAATTCGATTTTACATTATTTTCACTATTTTATACTACAAAAGATTCTAAATTTCATATAATGGATAAAAAAGATAAATTCACATAATTGATACGAAGCGATAAAAAAATTCTCAACGATCGTTCGATTACTAAAATTTCAGCTTCCTTGAAAAAAAAAATTTATTATTGCCCGTCAAACGCATGAATGCAAACTTATTCTACTCTTATTCCACGTTCGTGCGGAGGCGAAAAAATGCTATGAATATTCAGGTCGGAAGAGTGTATTGCCGGAGCAACAGAGTGAGTTTGTGTGCGTGCGCTCATCGTCGGTGGATTTTTCGCTGCTGCGTATCAAACCTTTCGCAGTGTTGCCTGCCTTATATAACGACCGTATACATGGAACGTAAAAATCCAAAATTCGTGACACGAAACGAAGGTGGATCGTTAACGATGAAGATATACAAAAAGGAACAAATATATTTAGCCTCGGACAGAAGAAAGGAGGAAAATTTCGGAAAATATTTCGTGGCAAAAATACGAGAGACTTTATCGTAATTTATTGCAGCACCAGATTTTCGAAACCGGTCGTTATCGAGGGCTTATATTCTCTCTCTCTTTCTCTATCTCTCTCTTTTTCGAGAAACGGGGATAATTGCCTTTTGGTAAAGTTTGCCTGGCCTCGGTAAATCATCGTACAATTATTGTTACGCTCGTGAGCAATCGATTGAACGAAGTCTCGTACGAGACGCAAACAGAATGTGGAGAGGGAAAAGCTCTCCCTCGATTTATTATACGCGCTATACACGTACACGTACACACTCACACGGGTATGCACACACCATGGACACGCCAGCCTGAGCGCGTGTGTATATTTTTCGCTCTCGTGGCTCGAATCTTTGAGAATTCCTTGGAGGACCACGCATTCGGTCTCTCTCGGTCGTACCCTCTCGGAATACTATTATTCTCGTATCAGTCGGTCTTCGTGACCTACTTTTATCAGCCCAGTTACAATTTCTGGTCACACACGCTTGCAGATTTTTTTTTATCCGGTTTTCTCCCTTTTTTTCTACTTGATAGAATGAAAATTTATGAACGATAATTCGCTCGTTTTTTTCGCTGTCGAAAAAAACATCTTTCTCAAGACTCCGCTGATATTTATTCTTTTTATCGCTCAAATGAAGAATATCCCGGTTATATTTTATTCAAGATGAAAAATCGATAGAGATTGGGTTTTTCATTTTTTCTCGGGTTGTCTTCTTTTTTTCTGGAAAAAAGTGCGCGAACGTCGAAAGAAATTCGTTCTTCCAGGAGGATCCATAAAGCTGGCAGATCCACAGGAGTGTTGTAACGCCAACTGGAATCGAACTCGTAATAAGATTGTATTCCTCGGACGATTTTGCAATACACTCTTTTCACTGCACCCCTGGGATGAACCTTTGGAGATCTCCAAATCGCAACTTCGCCGACATAGATCGAAAGAGCGAGAGCGACGATGTAATAGAGACTCGTCGTAATTCCTTTGTCTCGCGAGTATCCGATATATATGTGAACGAAAAATGAAGCAAAATTTAGGATGAAGGAATAATCAGGAATTATTTCTTCCTTTCGCAAGAGAAAAAACGATGAATGGATTAGATTATGATTTTTCTGTACAGACCCTAGTAGAAGAAATAAGAAAAATTATCAATTTTTTGTCAACATATTTTCATTTTCGGTCTAATTACGTATCTTCCTGAAATATTATTTATTAAATTTTTGTCCATACTTAAAAAATATTTCCTCGTTAAAATCATCCGCATTAGAAGCAAAAAGCATAATATGAGAAAGAATCCGGGGCTGATGTATTCCGGAAAAAGTGCTGGAGAACTATGATGAGTCGAGAGAACGGAGCGAAAGTGCATCGGACAGATTCAAGATAAAAGTAAGCAGAAAGAGATAGGAAAAAGCTTGCTTTTCGTATTCTGAAAGGCGATGAAAGGAGAGAAAAAAGAGACGTTGTTTTGGTGCGCAATTCGTCTGCGATCCCTGAGAACAGAGGGATCGTTTCGCGATTCGTAACTGGAAATGTTAAGCTCTTTTTCCTCTACCCCCGTCGCCTTCACTGCCGGCCAAAGGGAGTAAAGGGGACCGACGACAGAGGAAAGGACAAACGAACGCGTCAAACAAAATGCCGAGACCTTGATTTAACTGACAGAGATGTACAAGAGTGGTAAAGGAACGAGAGAAAGAGAGAGAGAGAGAGAGAAAGATGAAAACGCTAGGGATGAATGGAATGAGAAAGTGAAGCCAAATAAAAGCTCGAAAAAATTGGGATGGGGACTGAACGAGAAATCTACAGCAAAAGGTATATGAAACAAGGAATAATGAAAGGGCATTGTCCGGGAGAAGGAGAAATAATGGTTAACAGTAAGGAAAAAAAGAGAGAGCAACAGAGACGAGGCTTGTCGGCAGGGAAATGCAAGAAACTCGAGGAAAATTTGTTCCGCGTCTTTCTCGCTCAACCTCTATCTTTTCCTCGTGCTCTAACGCCTCTTATGTTTTCATCAAAAACTTAGAATCTCCTTCTGCTCTCCTTAATTTTCTCTAATCTCTATAATCCCATCTAATTCGCCGACAAATAAATATTTTCGAATTACCGTTACTGAAGTTTCAATTTTTATGAATTTATTTACTTTAATACTCTTATATAAAGAATAATTCAATATTAAATAAACCAGTTTTGCCACTTTATTGGACTTTACTTTTCTCTTTTCATAACTCGTTATTCAGATTTTTCCGAGATTTTTGTACGTGTCCTGATGAAGGGTTGGTGCGGTTCGTGAAGATGCGAGAACAGTTAACGATATCCAAACACGATTTCCTCAGAGGGAACTTCCAAGTGCGAGAGAGGAAATCTCGTTTGCTCTCTCACTCACTCTATCGTAGTCTAATACTTGGATTTCCTTCTAACTGTCGAGGAAATTACGTTGGAAGTCGCAAATAGCTCTCGATTCTCGTGGGACCACCTTCGCAAGGTTGACTCGAGTTATACACACACACACCCTGACACACACATACACACACGCGTGCACTTCCACACGCACGAGCACACTTCCATTGGTACTTTGAGAAAATTTAACTCCGTTCCCACGTCACTTACCATTCTGTCAGCACGAGAAACGAATGTACCAAAACAAATTTTCAACGTGATTCTTTCCATTCTCCGTTCAGTTCATTCAATTTCAATAACAGAATTCAATGTCCGTTTTTTCCTTCTCTAAACAATTTTTTTTTCTATATCGATTATTCTTTCTGATTTCAGATCGAAGATGCCATGTTGATGTTCGACAAACAGACGAGCAGGCACAGAGGTGAGTTAGAAATATTTTCGCTTATTCATTCGTTTTTTATTATATTTAGAAAAAAAAGTTTTTACGGAGATGAGATACTTTTTTAAAGTATCTTTAACAGTTTTGGTTTAAAAAAATGAAGCCGATGTTACGAAAGAACCCTGAACTCTTTGTCATATTTTTCCTTTCATTTTTTATCTTGCCTCACGAAAAGAAGATAGGGTGAAAAATATGGGGGTCGACGGAAGAGTTCAACGAACGGTGGTCCTCTGTCTGTCTGTACGTTCCATTTTCAAAGTACCAACAAAATTTTATCGGGCGATTTGCACGTGCAAATGTCCCCTCTTTCTGGACTTCCTCTTCCACCTGAGATAGTCTAGGAGCCTCGAATATCTGAAAAGTTTCACAGGATGAAAAAAACTCGCTCTCAGCATTTTTTTTCTCGCTGTTCCTCACTTCGCACCTTCCTATCGAGCTGAGCGTTAGAACGAAAATTCTTTTTATTCATCATTCAAAGTTTAAGTGGGGATTATATTCTTAAAAAGTGATATTTGAAAAATATATAAATAATAAAATATACTCCTAAATATTTTCGCTGAAAGTTTTCATACACCTAATAGTTTTCCATCACGAAAAATAGAATTCCAGATTTTCAAAATTTTTGCAAGAGAATTATATGTAAAATAAAGTATGAGATCTTTTTGTACAATAATACGAAAGTTATACCGATTGAATAAGGAAAATACAGCAGGTTGTTGAGTCGAGCAAAACGAAAAGGTTTCCATGTCGTTTTTAAGGTGAGGAAAAGTTCGGAAATTGTTACTCTCTCCTCGTTCCGTTTTTTTTTTCGTTGGAGTATAGTTCCTCGTCGAGGGAACCATAACTTTAGGAACGTCCTCAAGGGTCCCACAACCAATCATGCCAGGCATAACGAATCGAGAAAACGAAAGAGCGATGTAAAGCAATGAGAGAAGAGTGTACAAGGTAAAAAACATACATAAAAAAATCGTAAAAGAATACGAAAATAGTAAAGGTCATTTTTAAAATATTAAATCATTTTCTTCGTGTTAAAAGAATTTTAGGAGCGCCTTAAAACTGTTGATGAATGCACGGGGATGTCATTGCTGGTAAGAGGATGGAAAGTTCTCACCTCTAAAAAAAATAACACGCTCTATCGCTCAAAAGAGTGAAAAAACGGTTGAATACGGGAACGCGAGGCGCGACGACGATGCAACCGGAAATTACTTTGGAGCTTTACCGCAACGCTGCTCTTTCCCTAGTTTTTGCGATACGTGCCTCAGAGGGACTGAAGAAAAAAAAAATAAAAATGTTCGTACATAAAAATACAAGAAAAAGTTTGACGAGGATGAGAAATGGAAATGAAAAAAGTACGAGCATAGGTATCGAATGAAATTCGATTGTAACGCTAGCCTTTTTCGTCCTATTTTGCCGATCGTATAAATGCGTGACGACGCATCCCTTTTATGCGATACTGACGGAGTGAGGAAAAAAAAGCTTTTTATGAAATTTTTTTTCCCAAAAGCTCGATTTTTTTAGAGTACAAATTTGAGAATATTGCAAAGAGACCTCATGAAAAAGAAACGAATTACTTTTATAAACCTAGTTTTTTTTATTAAAAAAAATGAAAAGGAAAAATTTACCGTTGACTTTTGATCCTTTTCAATTTTAATATGTCGTGCAATTTTTTTTCTACGTACTGATTCGCGGAATAGAATAATGCACAGGGGTTGAATTTTCCCCTCTCGATTCTGAACTCTCAAGTGAACTGCGCGAGAGCGAGTTGCCTTTGATGAGGAAGTCCGCGTTCCCGGAGGTTTAGCAAGTATATTTCTGCTGCAAGATCGAGAAGAACCTCTAGGATGAATGACATATCGAGTTACCGATGTACAATAATACGAAAACCACACCGATTTTAGACAGTTTCTCTCTCTCTCTCTCTCTCTCTCTCTCTCTCTCTCTCTCTCTCTCTCCCTCCCCCCCTCCCCCCTCCCCCCCCCTTCCTCCCTCCCCCCCCCCCCCCCCCCCCTCCCCTCCCCTCCTCCCCCCTTAGCAACGTTATATCTCGAGATACCGGAAACCCGATTATCGCATCACGAGGAAAGTTCGATCCATTGCGGGACGAAGATTGTGATGGAACTTGAATAAAAGCTACTTCGATTATCGGAAAGCTCGATCATCATCGTATCGAATTTAACAGCTGTACTTTGTAGCCTCCTCGACGAGTTTTCTTCTCATACCTTCATGGCCTATACCGTTGATAATCGAGCTTTCAACCCCCTCGAAGCCTCTTTCCCTTTTTTTTTCTTACTCCCATTTGTTCTCAACTTCTTCCCTTCTACTTTATTTCCAGTCAAGCGACACGAGCGAAAAACCTCGAGAAAAAATATCTCGATGAAAAAAAAGCTTGATAAACGAAAGAAAAAGCTCTCGCTCCTGTTGATGGCAGGATACTCGAGAGCAATATTCAGCATCGCCGCGCTAAATCTTGACAATGACAAATTTTTCTAAGAGATTATTTACTGCAGAGCTTTCAACCCTTTTACGAGGGGACGAGGCTTATTTAAGCTTCTTCCAAGATTACAAAGTAATTCGTCCGCGACACTCCGTCAACCATTTTTTCATCATTTCATTTTCCTTTGACATTTATTAAATATTTGCATATGATTTTTTGATGACTATAACTCTTCTCGATCAAAAACCTTTCAAGTCTCACGAACGCTGTTCGTCATTCCTCTTGCCATTATTTTAAAAGATACGGGTATGCCGAGACTCTTCAGATCCTGAAACGAGGGTTCATCAATGTACCGAAGGTATTGGAAGAACGGATGAAGAGAGACAGACCTCGAGGATAGGGGTAGAAAATTGATGAAAGGGGGTCAACGAAGAGAGTTGACGAGAAGAAGAATCGTGACGAAGAAACGTTGAAGTAGAAGTTTCCTGTTGTCTGAAACGGTGACAAGTCTGGGAAAAAGTAAGAGAAGATGAGAAGAGACAGAGAGGGTGAAAAAATAAAAGACGATAAGAGACAGGGAAATACGAGAACGAAGATATGGAAAATGGACGAAGAGGAGAGAGTTCTTTGAGAGATCTCACGTAATCTCTCTCTTGCGGTGACATCCAATACTACAACCATGCAGAAGTAGCAGCACCAGCAGTGCTGCCAACATCAACCCCTTCACTAGTTTCCTCCCATTCTATCGCCTTCAAATAAGGACCGAGGACTCTCATCCTCCCCTCTTGAGAAACCTTCCATAGTTTTTCCTCTTCTCTCCTTTCTGTATTTCTTTCTTCAACTCGTATATTCCTCTGTGTACTTCTTCTTCCATCTTTTCTTCGATCTTCGACTCAACGTTTTTCCCAATACACTCGACCTTCCATCTCGAAATGCCTTGAGGATGATGATGGTGATTTTTGTGGTTCTTTACATTTTCACTTCTCTCTCTATCTCTCCTTCTCTTTTCGTACTATTCTATATTTTTCTTTTTCTCATCCTTATTTTTCGCTTCCATCGCTCAATGCTACTGGGAATCGATTTGAAAGCATTCTCACTGGGTACGTGCACACACAACCAATCTCACCCTCAACGAAAATCGACTTCTGCGAAGCGTTCAGCCTTCCTCGCGATTTTCGCACTCTCCATTTTTTCGCTCCTTCGTCTCGAGCTTCCTAGCGAATTTTATCTGTTATATATGCCAAGCCATCGATTTCACCACCAATGTGCATCTTCTCATCCCTCTCCACTCGGGATGGCCAATCTCTTAGAGTGATTTTTATCACTGGCAATACGTTTCTCACGCTCCTCTCAAAACACTATAATTTTTTTGCCTCCAGAAACTGACATGAATAGTTGTGAAGCGTTAAGAATTTGAAGATGAAATCGGAAAAGCTGAAATTTCACTGAGGGAAGTGAAATTTTCCTTGGTCAACAGAATTTTGTTCTCCATTAAAAATAAGCAACAATGGCTTTTCTCCTCGGCAATCGCTTATCTTTTGTGATGAGAACGTGAATGCGAAAACGCGGACGATTTGACGGCATGATTTCCACTCGGTCGAGCAAGGCGGAGGAAAACGCTGCACAAAAAGGAGCTTTCTTCGGATGCAAAGACGGTAAGAATATTATCCACACGAGGGTATATGCTCGGATCAAAGATGCGTGGCGAAACGCTCGAGAGATAGCATCGTGAGGAGAGAAAAAGAGTGATGTCGTGAGACAGAGATAAAAAGAGAGAGCAAGAGAGAGAGAGAGAGAGAGAGAGAGAGAGAGAGAGAGAGAGAGAGAGAGAGAGAGAGAGAGAGAGAGAGAGAGAGAAAGAGAAGGGGAACAATACAGCACACGAGAGGGGGCGCCCACGGGCCCACTTTTCAAGACATCTTCCTATACAAGGAAAAATGCGGTGCTTAAAACCATGGAAGAATTTCAATCATTTATTGAATGGAAGACTTTTCAAAACTCGATCGAGCGGAAGAAAAAAAATTTTATGGAATATTCGAATGTTTTAACGAGTATCTTTTTCATACACTTTCTAAGAAATAATATCAAAAATAAAAAATATGAAAACTTCCCTTACGCAAAATATTTCTTATTTGTATTTATTTTTAGCTAGTTATTTACATTTATTTCCCCTTTATACGTATGTTTAGTTTTTGATTATTGTGATGAAAAGGACTAAAGGTTAAACCTGACAGACGGCGCAAATTGTTCCGAGTGCAAGATAAAGACAAATGTCCGGAAGAGAGAGAGATCCGAGAGTTTCAGAGTAGTCCGGAAAAGGGCAAGCGGAATGATAACACCGAATCCTCATGATAGTGATGAATCAGGCTGCGATTTTATGTCAGAATTCGAGTGGGAGTAGTCTGAAGGGAGGAGGGATGAGAGCAGAGGTCGGAAAAGGGGTAGGAGTGAAATTTTCGACATTGGCACTTGGCCGCGTTTTCCACGTCGCTGCTACAATTACTATGAACGAGGGGAAAGCGGAAGGAGGGGAATGGGAGCAGGAGTTTAAAGCTCTGCAGATGCAAAATCACATCAGGAAGGACACACAGGCGAATCTCCTGAAGTCTGTTCGCTTCACGTACAAATAAACGTATAGGAGCGTTCCCTCGAAAGCTCCTTCCCTGTCTCGGCTCCGACGTCCCTCCATCTCGCTCTCTCTCTCTCTCTCTCCCGATGCTCTCGAAACTTCTCGACGCCTGGTGTTACGGAAGCAAAGTGGAAAGCGTTCGTAGTTCCGTCTTCTCCACGATTCTACGGTTTGCCGTAATCCGTGCTCGAGTATATCTCATTTTAAAAACTAAAATCAATTTTTTGTTTATTTTTGAAGATCTTGAACAAACATTTTAATGAGAAATAAACATCGTTTAGAGTAAAATACATTATTTTTTTGCGATAACGTTGATTTCGCGATAAAAGTTTTCTTTTGATCAAAAAGATTACCTCGCATGCGGATAAAAAAAACGTTTTATTTTTAAAGAACAGTTGATCTCTGTAATCCGTGAATCTGATCGGTGGCTTTTTTGACAAAAGCATAAAAAAGTCACTGTAAATCTAGAGCAAATAGTACAGCAATATGGATTTAAACTCACCCGCTCTGCAATCCGCAGCTGGAATCTCCATATCCTTTATGGTAGAGTACCATGGTCCGAACTGAAATATAACTGCATTGTTTTTGCACATTGTATCGAATAATGTGTCGAAATCGACGCTTTCAGAAAACACCAGTGTAATCCACTAAACACTCCTCACTAACACATAAGTTAATTTACACAGAAGATACCGAATACTAAATAAATTAAAAAACAACATCACAATTTGGAAATCATTTCACATCTTAGTCACTTGGTAGTATGGTATCCTGTCTGTTTTAAATAAATTATAATTTTTAAAATGATATTTGTAACATTTAACAGAATTAGATATGTCTAAAATCTGTAGATAAGCATTCGAGGCTAATCAAAATATGTTAAGTATTGAAAGAAAGAAAATCAAAAACTAAAAGTTGATACGCACCGTGCTCTAATGAAAAATTTGAGTAGAGCCATGATATCAAGACTCAAGTTTCGATCCAGGGGAATCTCTACCCATATTGAAGAGGAAATGGATCGAAAGGTAAGGTTGAAGCAGAGGAGATAGTTGTCATGGGTTGAATATACACAAAAGGGGGGGGGGGGGAGTAAGGGGTTGCTCGGGAACGAGGGATAAAGACAGGCAGGATATTCGGTATAATTCCGCACACCTGTAATGCGTTTAGCCTCAAATGACTGGGAGTTTCGATACGCGCGACTGAAAGCTAACAGAGAGGAACATTCGAGTGTATCGATAACGATAATTGCAACGACTTCAAACCCAGAACTCCATCTCTCTCGTACGAATACACACGCGCCCAGAAATTTCTCTATACAGAAATATGCTCGATGTACAAAAGCAATTATGGATATTCAGAGGTAAATGGTTCGAGCTTTTGTATCGGGTCTTCCATCTAGTAGCCATTTCACATTCGGTTATTTTATCGATAATTTCCATTCATCCTTCTCACCCTGCAATATGAATAACCTCTGAAGAGCTTTGTCCCTCTCGTTCCATCCATGAAAGCAAATGTTCGCCCATTCGAGCTTTGATTCTTTTTTCTCCCTTTCACTCCTAGAAATTCTCTTTCCCCCTTTTTTTTTGTTTACGGAATATGACGCTCTGATTCGCTGACGAAATAGCCAGCTTAACTTTCAGCCATTAATGAATATTTATTGTCCTCTAACTCAAATTTAACGAGACCAGAAGGAACGAGTTTGGATCCTGAAGAAAATCCTTCCTCATTTCGCGGTCTCTCTTCCTCTTTAGTCCCTCTCGCGCGGCATCCTTCAGCCCGGGTACTCGTAAATTATTGAGCAAATTTAATTTACTCCTTATATGTACGGCGCCTTCTTCCGGCAGGCTTCTGGCCCTTCTCGGAATTGCAGGCGAGCCTCGCTGCAAGAGAGCTCCCAAGCCACTCGACGCTCTCGGACCATCGGATCGTTCCCGCTCTTCGGAGTGAAAAGCTTCGCGATAAATTATCCTCCGTAATTATAATTCTCCAAAATGGCACCGTCACTTCCGAGCACTCAATCCTTGTTTTCTAACCAGTTTTTTCCCTCTCGATTTCTCGATCAATAAAAACACCGATGAAACACTTTAACAAAGTGAAAAACACATTTCTTTCTTCACTTCTGGAAAAAGAAAATTCTTTTTCTCGGAAGCGTGACTCGTCGGGTGGTGTCGCGCTTCTCGAGCCGTCTTCGTGAAAACACCTCTAACGTTACGAGGAAAACAATTTGGAAATGCCTCGAACTTCTTGATGGATTCTCTCCGGGCTAAATGGACGGAGCAACCCCCTCGTTCCGAATCCCAAAACCCAAATTGGATGAGCGCGAACGACAGAATTATTCGAAGCGGAACTATTTGAGGAAAATCAACAACAAGTAATAATTTATATTGCAATATCATCACAGACCCTCGAAAATATCGAGGAAAGAAATTATTTTTAATACATCATTAGGCATACATCGTTAAAAGGGGATAAAATAAAATCAGAATATCATGAAAGTACTACATTGAACAGTCATCAATTAATCCAATGATGACTATTTTCTTATTCTTTTTATTTTTCGATTTTGCAGCCGAGTGATGAAGAATCGTCGGGAATAAGTTGAAAAAAGTAATCAGTCAAGGGAGTGAAGAATTTGATCGTATATTCGAAAATACACGAAGCCTGAGTCATATCGGGAAAGAGGTGATTCCGGTCACGCACTCGCGAGACCTCGATTCGACGTTGATTGTCATGCAGGAAGTACATTTAGGCATTGAGCAAGAAGAATAAAAGTCGCTTTTTTTAACTCACAAAAGGTTGTAATATACGCACAATAAAATAATCTTGGCGTCCGAGAGACGAAATCTCGAGCAATATCATGTCGTGAGAGATTAAGAACTAAAAACTCCTCGGAATCTCATCTAACGTTCTCTTTCATTAAGCTTTGAAGGAACTCGGAGAAACGAGGAGAAAACGAGCTAGAGCACACAGAAAAGCATCGTAAATGAGACTATTTCGTGTTAAACGAAATTATAACGACACGTTATAAAGTATTTACCGACTTCATTCAGAGTTTTCGTGATGCTTAATGAGGGTCTGGCCCGGTTTTTTTTTGTCAACACATAAAATTTAACATTTTCATTCGATCTTGAAAAAAAATTCGACAATTTACAGCAATTTCCAGAGAAAAGGGTTCTCAAATTATCATTCAAAGTCTCTTCCAATTTAAGAAGAAAATATATTTATTATTTAAACTAATAAAGTTACATTTACAGTACAATTTATTGAATGTAATTTATTTGAGACAAAAAAAACTTATTCACAAGTTTTGAGGGATACTTTTTCGCTATGAAAAATGAACAAATAATAAAATAAGTTGACGCGGAAACCTCTGTGTACATTTTTTTTATTTGTAAGCATGTGTATGTAGAGGAAATAGTCATCATAAGCTCGAGTCGACCCTCACGTGATTTCTCTGTGCTAGAGCCCGGTAATCCTGGAATAATGAACAGCCAGCTGTCACTCGCAATACTCCGAGCGTTCCATAGCAGGCAGTCGAAGGGATATTATGTCTGGTCTGCAAGCACCAAATCCTATCCAGCCCTAAAAACGACCCCCCACTCTCAATTTGAAGCAAATTGTGGTCAAAATTTTGTACCAATTTACAGAAGAAAATTATTACTCTCCTCTAATGAGGAAAAATTAATCAAAGAGCTATCAAAAAGTGATAAAAATATAATGATCCTTTCAAATTACAGCAATAAAGATAGAAATATTCTTTTAAAATAACAAATGTTCCTTAAAATAACAAATGTTTCTTTCCCATTTCGAGGTTCGAGGGGAAAGTTTCGTACCAGAAAATGAAAGAGATCCATTTTTCACCCTCCCGTAAATTATCTTTTTCTCTCGGCTATGATTTTTTTTCCTCATCTCTTCGCTATTTCGAACTGGAATGATTATTACGGTAAATGAGACAGGCTGCTCTTTACTCTGCTGAGTAGAAGAAGAGAAAGTGGGGAGGAAGAAAAGAGAAACGTAAAGAAGCTTTGACGATTCCAGATTCATTTTTCCCTTCGCGAAAGTCTCGCTCTAGCGATCGATGAGGAAAAACAAGGAGGAAAAAAAAGAAGAAAAATTGAAAACCGTGCGCGGGCGACAGAAAAAGAAAAAGAGAGAAAGGGAAAGAATGAAAACAATATAAAGTCTGTAGAATCGCAGTCACAGCTCGAGTTGCGCACTCGATCTCGCAACAGGGGGGATGTTTACCCTCGTTTTTCATCGTGGCGAGACCTCTGACTCTCACCATCATCCCTCGTCTTTTTTTCCCTCCGTCCTCTCATTTTTATTTTTCCCCTACTTTGGTCTCTCCCGCTCCCTTCCCGGCTTATTCTGAGTATCCCAGCCTCATTCGACCGCAGTCTCGCCGCTTTCCCGAAGAAACGTCGAGCCAGCGGAAACGCTGGTAAGCCCTTCCGCCCTCCTCCCAAGCTCTTGACACAGATACGCGTTCAACACTCTTTTTTAATTCTCTTTTAATCTCCAAGTTATTGCTACTCCAACCCCGAACCGCCACCCCTTTCAGACCCCACTCCCTACCGCTTCCATTATCATACCTGTTATTTTTATTTCTATGGATTTTTCCTCTCTGTTCTCACCTCAGTATTTATATTTCTTTTCTCTGTTATTCACTCGAAAGGAACTCGTTTTTGTATACACGATTCATGAATTCCTCAATTAAAAAAAAAATTGTTTTTCATAAAATTGATCGATATATCGAATTGCGCTTTTATTGGATAAAAACCTTTCGCTTTTCATGAGGAAAAAAAACAGCGAAAGAAATTAATTGCATGAATGGGTGAGGAGGCAACAAAAAGGTGAATTTAGTTGTTGAAATAAGGCATTGGATGCAAGCACCGAAAAAATTGGAGAGGAGAAGAGAAGCGTAAAAAAGCTTTCACGTGAGTATAGACGTGGGAGAAGCAACGAGCAACACGTGCACCGGATCGTAGCCAGTAAAGCTTTTTATACACCCCCTTACACAATTCAGGGGTGGAGAAATAGCGAAGCGAGCCAGAGAATCGAATTTCGTCCAGTCTCTCATAGGCGACGAAAAAAGAGAAACGCAGGACCAAGAGTGAGCGAGACGGAGGAAAGTGCAGAGAGCCGATAGAAATTTTTCAGCCGGGTTCGGCTGGCGATAAAACTCACGAATATCCGACCACCGGGTGGCCGGTAAAGCTTCTCGAACTGTGTCGTATACATATCTTTACGGATATAGAAAAAGTACCATTCAGGTTTTCCATGTAATAAAATTATTATTTTTTTCTCTGGGATAACAAAAACATTTTTTTTAGAGAACAGTATGTGTACATAAAAATACTTTTTTTCAAAAGTAAAAGAGTACGCCAAGTAATGAACGAGTTTGTACAATTAAAAAGTATATGAAATTGTTTTGCGACCCAGTAAAAAGATAAGTATTAATAACTATCAAAGTTATTAAAATTATTTGCAAAATAATAAACGCGAGAATCCGTGAAATCGAAAATGTTTCACGTTTCATAAACATATTCAGAATTTGTCATTTTTTTAATTATCATCAGTATAGTGATTTGACTGGTTTGCCGTTCGCTTTGAGGATTCGAAATAGATAAGAGAATGAAATGAAGAGAGTGGTGAGCGTGTCTCTACTGGACAAGGGTGGATCCCGGCCATATCCCTCCAAAAGCTCGACGGTCACGGGATCCAGGATAAACTACATCCTCCCTAATCCGGAATATAATCCTTCGCAGCACAACCCCCTCAACGGCTTCCTTGTCTGACTTGGAAATATCAAGTACTCCCGTCCACTTCCGGTTCCCATTTACATACGCGCCTGCAATAACGTACACGTGTACACAGTTCTTGGTATGTTCATATAGAGGGCGTTTCATGACGAATTTTAAAAAATCATCCTAGCTTTTTTGAATCAAAACCTCATATCTCATGTCACAGATGTTTTGTGTACTTGATAAAAATGACTTATTGTTAATGACTTTTTCTGATGTCTGGCTCATTGAAAAAGGAACTGGTTATGGAAGGTTAAAATACTAAGTAACAAGAAATAAAAGAAAGTCAATATTTTAGTGTGTCAATAATACTTGATGAAGATGCTTTTTAGAATAACTGTTGGGAATGAGGGATTCGCAAATTCATGTAATGTTGATTTGAGTCACAATTGCCCATATAGAGAGCATAGTACAGGTGTATATTTAGGGTGGTGCATATACGTTATGGAATGACAGAAGTGACCGGACGTGTGTCCCATGGAGCAGACTGTTGCTGTTGTAGGAGTGTGTCTGCCGTGCTGGCCAATCTTGGCCATACCCCTCGTTTCTCCAATTTGCATGTTAAACACCACACGCTTACTGGATGCGCGGGGCTAACCGTTCACATTTCGGCCTCGGAGGACCCGGTCCAGAGCTCGAATCGTGTTCCAACCCCCTTTCACGTCCAGTTCAACCCCTATATCTATAATTATGTAGTTCGTACAACGTTCACGTCTCACCGTACGTAGAGCCGTTCCACTGGGACCTTGACGACAGGTAGCGTCACTCGCTAGCCTCGACTCCATTCGAAACGATAACTCGACTTGCTAATGCAATAGATGCGTTAAAAAAAGGGCGCTGAGAGGAAATATCGAAGTTTTCATATCGGATGAAATTCAGGACTGTTGAATAGTCATGGGAGAAAGAAAAAAATTCTCTTTCTTCTTCTCTCAATCTGATCCCTGACGAATCCGCGTGATTCTATTTCATTAATTAAACTTTTTTCTGTTTCCCGGGTAAAAAGAATTTTATACTCGCCGTATTTCCATTTCCCTCGATGCGAATGGTGCGACTGAGAGGTGTTTTGTTTCCTTTCACTTTTTTACTCTTTTTACAAAAAATGCAGATTTCAAAATCGATATTGATCTCCATTCCTTGCAACGAATTTTTGATATGAGATGAAGACACGAACAACGTTCTGGAGGTACGAAATATCGCAATTGTTCTTTCGACTTTCAATTGCCTCCCTGGAGTGCACTCGACAAAGATACACCATGTATGGATCACATTTAGTAGAGTCGAATCTCTCGAAATTTGAACGTTTTCGTTTTATTTATATGCGAAACGTGGAGCTGGTTTTTCTGCCATGTAATCGATGTAATCGATAGAACTAATGTTTTTTCTACCAATAACATTAATTAGAGAAACAACAACAAATCAACGTCTGCTCGAAAGAAATATAAACTGAAAATAACTCGTATATAATTGAAATCTCGACATATTTTCAAGAAAAGTATACTCGAAAACCATCATGTGTAAATTTATTAACAGGATCAATAAATTAAAAGAGGGTAAAAGGTTGAGGTGAGAGAAGTGGCGCTTGTAACTTTGAAAGTTGTGGCATTAATTAGCTCGATTAATTATGCGAATTAACTTAAATTCACCCCATTGGCCTTCCCTTGCCCTCTCTCTCTTCTTCAGGCACACACACATATTCACTTCAGTCACTTTCTCTATCTGCCCTTGGCTCTTATTATATCTGTCTCTCTCTCTCTCTCTCTTAAGCTTTCTTCTCTTTGGGCTTTCACCCTTTACCGGTTAATCCTGATGCTACGTACTCACTAATTATATAGCCAGTAGTCAAAGAGCTAATTCGTCTACGGTTGAGCCTTGCTTCCTAAGGGCAAACCGACAAGAGGAGCTCTGAAAACGAGATGATTGCTTTGGAAACGGAGGAATGAAAATTGACTGACTCCTTAATAAAGTGAAATGTTAATCGCTCCAGTCGAATTACCCGAAGAAATTGTTTACTTCTTTGAATTTAACAATTGTTTGATTTGCAAAAATTGGTAAAAAAAATTGTATTTCATAATAACAGTAAGATGTTTCCAAGTCGATCTAAAGCTTTATATTAAAAAGGTCTCGTACTCTCTCAATAGCTTTCCAATTTTTTTCTCATTCGTCCTTCAGACGTTGACGTGCCCGAAAATTCTCATCGATTTAAGTCCTCAAAGCCCCGAGAAAGAAATCGAGTTTCTTTCCCGTAGTTTTCTCGGATGAGAAAAAAAAGGAGAGACAAGTTCGAGAATTGCGAAGGGCGGGGAAAAGAAGCGGCACGTCACGGCTCTTAACCTGGCAATCGGCCAACTATCGATTTCGATATCTCGCGAAGCAGTTCATTTTTCTCAATCTTCGCGTGCTCGTCTCGACGTCTTTCACACTCACCACCCTGCTCTTTGTTGCCCTCGAGCCTCATTCTCTTTTTTCCCACCCCTTCCCATAATTTCTCTCTGCCAGAATGAGTTCTTTTTCGCTGTCGTTAATTACAAGAGATTACCAGTGGGCCAAACATTGTGGATAATTGGAAAGATTCGAGGGTTCGCTTGTTTTTTTCCTAAAAAATTGTAATGTCGATCAGACGAAAAGAATTTATTTTCCTTGATATCTGACTAGAATCGAAAACGGATCGTTCATTCCCGATGAAAAATTCATTTCTGGAGAATCGTTGAATGTTCACTTTGGGAATCCCATGTCATTAAACGATAAAATTCAAACGAATCGACAAACGCAGAAAGCTTACACGCGATGTATAGAAGACGATTATACGATATTTTGCGAGCATGCTCAGTTGCATACCAAGGGATTATCCAAAGCTGAGGTATTGGCTCGGAGGAATGGAGTCTCTGTTACATCGAAGCCCAACGATTAATATTTCAATAGGAAATAGCCGTACAGTCTATCGCAGCTACGAACGTATATTCACAGTGAATTGAAACAGGTGGAACATTTGAGCGAATTACTCGTGCGGAGTGCGTGAGGACTTGTTTCTCCCTTCGGCGAGCCCCTGGCCTTCCATTTGCCTTGGGATGCGCAGTCACGGGATTTAATGTTTCTCGATTCCGAGGGAGCCTAGAAAGCGACCATTTTAGCCAGTCACCCTCGGGTAAATGTACAACCGTGTATAAGTCAGCACTGACCGGAAATCAAGCCCTGAGAGCCACTGTCGTCGAAACCACAGCCCGCCTTTCCATCAATGGCAAGCCTCGACGCCATTCGCCAAGACACACAAGAGCGTGCACGTTAATCGTCTCGTTGAATATGAAACGGATATCGATTCACATGATACCAATTGAAAATTAGATACATTAACGTACAACAATCGGACAATTCCACTGCTTGGTTTCACCATTACCGCAAGCGCAAAGCCAAGGACGCTCGAATTAAGTCGATAAATTTCCGTTACTGATGCAACGAGCCATATATGCTAATCTTATCTTAGAGTTTTTGAAAATACTTACACTACGGAATTGGGAATTTTTTGAACATCGTATACGATTTCGTGTATAATTTTTTGAAATTATAAATACCAAGATAAATTTTCTCAACTTCACTTTAACACTTTAGAGGACATCTAAATCACGTGAGCACGCTTTATTTAATTCTACCTAATGTTTTTCTACGAAATTTTTTTGACAACTTGTGGGAAACTCGCAGGGCCGAGTATTCTGGGAAAATCTGCTACGCAAATATCCGTTTGACAGGTGTTGAAATTGCGCGTTCACTCTTACCGTGGAACACCAACACAGTTTCTGCGTGAGACATTGGAAAAGCAGAAGCAACGAAGCACCAGCACCGTCGGCTCGTACGTGTCTAATTATCGTCGAGAGCACACGTAGGAAGATACGCACACGCATATATCCGTGCTAACTAACCCTCATCCTATTAAGTTACTGTCGGTACCTCCAGGTTCTAGTTGCCTCGCATCCTCTTACGCCTCCATCCCTCTTTCAGCCCCTATTTTCTTGCTCCTCCCTTGCTCCGCCCCCAACCATCCACGATTACGTAAGCGAGTTAATAGAAACACGAGATTCCGATCTCGTACTCGCTCAACCAAAAGCTTCGTACTTCCAAGAAAAGGAAAACAGACCGAGAAAGCATGTAAAAAAATAAGAATAGAGCTTCTAGGATGTATGAGATAATATAAACATGGAAGCGACTTTGTGTTATTTCTAAATACCTATTTAATATATCCAAGGGTTTAGAAAAATCTTAGAAAAAAACTTTTCCAAAAAAAATCATTATGACTACATGCGTTGAGTACAGCAGAAACATGTTTTGAGTACCATACAGATCCATTTCAGTTTTCTATCAAATATGCGATATCTGGTACATTTACTTTGAAGGTACAGAATGATGTGAAATCGAAAAGGTTTATGGGTTATACGAGGATGAAGAGGCAGAGAAGAATTGAAGCTAGTTCGGGAAGTATGTTCTTAGGTAAGATGCCAACAACGAGCTTGCAAGCTCCGGCATACTCACGGGGGAGATATCGCGGATTTAATTATCTCTCCGTATCAAACAAGAAAGATACTCTCCCCTCTTCCAACCTTTTGGCGTCCTTTCGTCCTTATTTGGTTTTAAAGCTCGGTGATCGCAGTCAAGTTTTGTCAAAGTATTGGATGCAGAATTTGCTCGAGCGGCGAAGTTTGTATACACACGAAAGCACATAAACAGATAAGATGATACGATAAAGCTTCCTAGGAAGCTGTAGTACCATCGCAAGAGAGATAGCATAGCCTCCCAACGAGTGACATGCTAACTTTATAACTAGTTAACTTCGATCATCTCTAGGCCTAGCTGACACGAAAGATCCGTGAATTTAAGACTTACTTCGAGGACACTAAAAGTTATCAATCGAGCAATAAACACCCTGTAAATAATTACAACGAAGAATCCTAAGAGACAAAAATGCATCAGCTTCTTGAAAAGAAATGAAAAGTAATCTTAAATATCTTCCTCAATTTTTAATCTATTCTATTTCATACATCTACAGAAAAATAAATTATCATAATCGACGAATGATTTCCAGGTCAGAATAAACGTAAAAACGAATCATATGTTGTACACTATAATTCATATGATAACAAATTTGCTGTTTCCACAAAACGTTCGATTCATTTCTACGAATATTGTGTACAGCAAATACACAAACATCCGTATTTCATGATTATCCACTCTTGCGCTCATCCAGTATGTTCGTGTACAATTACAGCGAAAACAACAGGAATAAATTCATGAAGGAGTTAAAACTTTAATGTGATGGCTGTACATTTATCAAGGCAAAACATACAGACACACACCTTTAAACTATTTTTTTCCTCTAATCGGTAAAACAATTAAATTCATATTATAAAACAGACACATAGAATAAACATATTTCAGTAACATTTATAATGTAGTGATGTCTGTTTATGAAAGCCCGAAAGATACGAGGAAATAAAAGCTATTAGAGAACGAGAAACAGAGAAAAGCTTGAAAATGAATCTGCCCATTTTTTTAATGAAACATTATGTATAGGAGTGATCGTTTTTGTTTGACAATCAGAATTTTTCTACTAAAATAACCCCTGATTTTTTCTGTCTTTATTATCCTCACACTTTAATGCACCTCAATCTATCAATTCTATTCTTCACGAAGATAAAAAGGTCAAAAAGGAAGAGAGCGTGGCGAGATGCACGTCGTAAAATTTGGACGTTCCATAAGGGCTGTGGTTAGGATGTGGAATGATCGTCGTATCTTTTCGGGCGATTTAACCCTGCCCGCGTCTTTCTCTTTGGTTTTTCGTCCTTTTCATTTTGCTGCTGACACAAATTTCCTTCTACCCGTAAATACGAAAAAGGTCACAACTCTTTGTCCTGGCATCTATCCTCTGGGGTATTATTCTTTTTTTATGTTTCTGCGCAAGTGTGTTCGATAAAAAGTGACTGTGATTGTTCGGTGACATTTCAGGTTAAGAAGGGACCAAAAAAGCCGTCAACAAATTTATTTTATGTCCTATAAAAATAGTCCCTGCCTCTCCGGAGATGCTCTTCATGTAATAAGGTACCCATAATCAGAAAACTAGAATCGCAACGAATAGTCGCACAAGCAAAGATTTAGAAGAAAGCAACATTTCCAGCTAATGTTCATATTCACCGTTTACTAAGTGTTTATATTTTGTCTCAGTTACAACGTTGATATCTACAATATATTACAAGTGCTATTACTGATACCGGGAGATTTTTCCCGGGCATCCAGAGATGAGATAGCAGTTTGAGGAGGGCGACAACAAGATTTTATACAATTCCATTTGTATAGCCTTTCTATTTTATTCGTGTAAGCGGTACTATCGTATAAGACTTACATGTAATTAACCCTTGAACTTGGAACCAACTCTTAAAGTTGCAAATGCTCCTGTCAGATACGGTAACTCCTAAACCTTCAACTCGTCGTTACTAAAATAACTCTGAAAGATCACTGAGTTGAGTTATAGGTCACAGAAACATTTCTTTCACTTTTCTGTTTACTCGCAAGGAATGAAAAGCATTGAAGACTCTCGTTAATGACACCCCTGGGACATGATAACCACGACGAGTTTCTGTTTATTCGTTCCGTGCCCCATCGCTTCCGTGCTATCACAAATACAGTGTGCAGAAGACGGAATTCTACCCTCAACTAAATTAAATGACTGTACTCGCCAAAATATTCGAATGATAGAAAAGTTGATGTGGAAAACGTTAAATTTTGTTCCGCGGGTAATACTTAATTCGCAAATAAAATCAAAAAGAAATCTTCCAATTTTCAATAAAAAAAAGGAACTCTTGCAATTTTTCTACATGTCAATCAATTTTTGTGAAATATAATGTATCGAAATTAAAAGATATAACGCCGTAATTCTACGAATTTTGCTTGACCAATACGGTCCATAACTACTTAGAAAGCGTGAGCAATTTCAACGTCACTATTGTCGTTTTTTGATAGGCTTATCCACGTGCATGTGGGTGTCTATAAATATATATAGACGTTTATAACTCTTGGCTAGGATTCTCCAAGGGTTTCTTGTCGATATCATCCCCCGAAGGATATATCCAGTCTACAGGAAGAAGAAGCTCAGAACGACGATAAAACGTCGAAACGGTTAACTCTCCGAATGAAGACACCATCTTGAACGATAATCCGTAACAAGACGTCCATCAGGGTCACGGTAGAAAGTTCGTGATCTTAGTAACCAACCTCGGTAAGGGATGAAAAGTTGAGAAGCTCCAAAGTAGAGATCATTTGTTCGATTCTTGCGGAGCTTTCCACAAGCCATTGAAATTTAGCCGTATCCACTCGAAGAGAAAACTCCGTTATGGGAGTGAACGCGTTACGTGGATAGTACCAAGTTAAGGACAAGTGGTGGTTATCATTTCGGTTAATACGAAATCACATCCGACACTTTGGAAACTCCTCGAGGATGATCCCGGAAGGATTTTCCTGTGCTTAGACTCAAGTAGCTGGAACAATCCAATGAGAAGAGGAAACTTGGTTCGATAGAGCTCAAAGCACCTGCATGGCTGAGGCTAATCATTATTTAGGTGCAAGACTGTTGTTGGCATCGATGAGGAAGGCATGGCAGATTGAACAGAGAGAACAGGACTATACTCGTTAGTGAACGTGCGCTCATCATCGACCTGCAGAGGCTGGGAGCAACAATGATCTGTCCACGGTCGAAATGGGAACACTTCCGGGATATTTGGAAGGTGTACATGTCTGAACACATTTGCAGAAGGGTGTACATGTGCTGTCACGAAGATATGGCAGCAAAGGGTGAGAGAGAGAGAGAGGGAGGGAGGGAGGGAGATACGACATTCACAACGGAACAGGACGTTAATTGCCACTACCAATCAACGAGATCACGAACCAACGACCAAAGCAAAACGGTTCTGTACGTGTGCCTGCGGGCACAGACTCTAACAGAACGTAGAAGAGAGAGACTGCGAGAGAGAGAGAGAGAGACAGAAAGTCTGGGACCGATGTCCTCTGTAAAGAAAAACACCTCTCATAATAGGTCTCCAACTCGCTGCTGATCTCAGCCTTCACACCAAAAACCTTCTGTGGAAACAGATGTATCAACAAATGATATTGACCTAAGAAACAATTTATAGAAAGGTAAAAAATCATTAACAAAATTATGTCACATATCAACAAATTGTACATCATTTATCTATACACGTGTACGCGAAAGTATTTGCATAAATTAAATACAGTACAATACTTTCTTTCAAAAATGTTTAAATTTAAATCATCTTATAAACACAAGTGGGTGAAAATATTCTTGATATTAGCCATTAAGGATCATCAGTTTGTACGGGAAGATGCGAGGCAACTAATAGGTTGCTAATTACAGCGTACCTTGCGACAACCCTCTATATGACCGGGTTACTCGATCTAAACTACTCTACCGGAGAAAGCTTACTCCTTTGCAAACTTCATTCAGTTCATTATCTATCAGTCCTCCTCTCACTTTATCAGAATAAATTATTTTCGAAGACGTCGATCCTCGTAAGATTATAATTCTAGGTTAAAGACTTCGTAAAATGTTCGATCCCTCTAGCGTTAATACCCTACATCGAATTATCCAATCCTTCATATTTTGGCAGCAATAACTTTCGGCAGACTGATCTGTGACGAGAACGTTGTCATCCGCAACCTCAATTGAATTAAATTAGAAGCTGAAGTAATTGCCGATTAATAGCTTGCAATTCGCAAGAGGGGATGAAAAAGACACGTGGAGAAGGATGGATTTTCAAGGAAAGGGGTTGCTCCTATCAACATTGTAATTAGCAAGCGGGGACAAAACTTGTCTGTCGAGCAATATCAAGCTCTGCCGTCACTCTTAAGCAGATGTCAAGCTAGGTGAGAGAAAGGATAGCTTGGAGAAGGTTCAAGATAAATTTTAGGGATGGACAAGTCGGGATCCGTGAACAGTCGCATCCATCACCTGGCAGTGATTAAGACGAAAGACCGAGTTGACGAGGGTTTTACCACGTCCACTTCTCAACCCTAAGCAAAAAGAAAACTAAAGGGTAGTTTGAATCCAGAAAAAGTATTGATGAAAAGAAATCGAAAAGTTTGTAAGTGTCACAGCCCGAGATTCCCACTGCTTTTCCCAGCTTTTTGTCGTTTCTCCTTATGCCCGAAGGGTGTAGTTTTGAGCAAGCGTAGATTTGATAGCAGATTTAAACTAGCATTGTACATTTCATCCCTCCTGAATCGTCGTTTACTTGCCTCCCTTAAACCACTCCCAACACTTTCTCCCACGTTTTGACTCTCGTCTCGAATGCCATCTTGTTACCGGGCAACAGCAACGATTTTCGCATTTTGGGACCAACTTCGCAGTCCTCGTTATTGCTTTGATATACAGGGAGATTAGAAGCACATGTTACGTAACTGAGCGTACACCCATAATACATACGGCTACTGTAACTTGGCCCGAGCATTAAACGGGGTTAATTTCACCTCCCCCAAGCCACACGCACAGTCTTACGCAAACGTATTCGCAAAGGGAAACTTGTACGACTCGAAGCTTTAAAGGATAACCCGCATTGCTTCTCGTGAGTATCGTAAAACTCAAAATTCTGCCGTATAAAATATGTACATTTTGAAGTAGCATTTCATATCCTTTATTAATCAAAGAAAAATTAAGGCAACGGAATATTCAACTTTCGAGACCCATTAACGGAATTCAGAAAAGTTTTTTATTGAGCCGAAGTAGGTCAAGATCTTTATTGTAAAGCACTAAAATAATAAATTAAAAGGTATATGACAGATTTGTGTAATTTCCGAGAAAGCTTGCAGGGTCAAATTCCTTCATGTTTAAGGCATAAAACTCGGAAGCGTACTGTCTCGTCTACATTCTCTCACCCCCTCTCGATTAATTTCCAAGTGCATCAGTCTGGCAGAGCTTCCTTACACGTACAGCTCGACGCACACACGTATTGTGTACGTGGCACGCGAGAGCTTAAAGCCTGAATCCGGACCGGAGATTTCCAGATATACCTGGGGATTAGCTCGATTTCACGCTCGAAAAATTAACTTCTTCCGAATTTCGGCTTCGTACGAAATGGATTCCAAGTGTACTCGTCCGAGATAGTGGAAACGAGAAGGAGGTGGAGAAAAAAAGTGTATCGCTCGATGAGTCGAACGAAATGGTCGATAGAGAAAAGCTCTCCTCTTCCCCGCTTCCAGAGAGTAAAACACGAAAAAACGCACTTTCAGTTTTATATTTTACTTCGATACTGCCAGCGTTCGAAGAATTGAGAAAATTGTCTATTTTCTACGCCATAATCTCTACGAGCTCGTTTACCATTATTATCTTCTTTTAGAAATGTAATAAAGATTGATTTTTCAGTAAATTTTAAGAATTCGGGCCAGGTGTGTGCAGAAAAATATTCTTCAGAACATTTATTGATATCAGTCAATATACGTCTTAATTTTTCTAATGAGGTTGTGCCGAGAATCGAACCGGAATTTGTTGTATCTATCTCGCTTTCTTTTTCGCTTTCTCCGACTATTCTCGTTCTAAAAAGTAGGAGAGAGAAAAGTTAGCACGGACCAGATCGAATGTCACGACGTTCGCGATTCATTAATCAGTGCCATTCTGAATTCGGTTGAACCAAAAGCACACAGATGGAGAAATAGACTCGGAGACCGACAAAGAAGAACGAAGATAGAAAGATAAAGCAGCAGAGGACAGAAAAGAAATGAAAGCTTCGAGAGAGTTCGAAAATAGATGACCTCGTTATGAGATTATCCAGAGTTCCAGAAAGTGACTCGCGACTAAGAGAAACTGATCGAAGAGAAAGAAATAAATCAAAAAAACCGAAGACGGAGGTTCAACCCTTTAATTTTTTCACAGTCGTGGCTCTTGTCGTCTCAGGAAAAAGGTTTATGACTTTGATTCTTGTATTCATTGATTGTGGAATCTTTTGATTACTTTAAAAATTTCCTAGTGGTGTTTTTCAGTGACAACCTGATTAAAATACCTGTCTAGTTGGATTAAATTTCAACAAAGAAAAAAGTGTGGAATTTTTTGAGTTGTTGTTGATCAAGTTTTTTTCCCTTCTTCCACGGCTCTTCTGTTATTCACTTTTTTTCAATGCTCGTTGGCTCCATTCATCATGTTTTAATATGCAAACTTTTGCACACCGAGAACCTGTAAAATGAGTTCGAACGTAATGACGATTCAAACGAGATTTCGCCTATAGACAATCTGAAACTCGTGAGTTTTCATTCAGCCTCTGTACCGGTATGACTATTTTTTTCTTTCTACCGTGCGTGTTCCAACATCGCCTTTTTGAATCAATTCATCTCAGCGCATTATTCTTCGGGAAACAACGTGATGCAATAACGAGATCATGCACCGTGCAGAGTCGTTATTGATGTCACTGTAATTGCAAATTTCAAGAGACCATTGTTAACTAAATTTGGACAATGAAGTTCGAACAAAAATTGTATAATTTCTATTCAGGCCACCTGACTTTTTTCTTTCCGCTACTCAGATTACTTCTATTTTCCATTTTTTTTTGCTTTAAAAATAAAATGTCGAATTAATCTAATTAAAATTCCCAATGAAGTATTTGTACAAAAAAAGGAATGACATTCTACCACTTGTTACTAGCGTTCGATGTATCTGTATATTTGTGTCATCGCTTTGTGGAACGACATTGACCATTTCGGTGGTGACATGCATTTGTTTTTGATTTTTTTTTAGACAAGCGAAAACTCGCGCAGCTTGTTTTTACGATTTTCGCAAATACCGGAACTATACGCAAATAACCGAACTGCGAATAATCGCCCGCACCGGAATTCGCAGTGAAACGAAATCTCTCATATTGCAACGGTTCCACGCACGCATTTCGATACTTCGAACGAAAAAATAGCCACTGAATTACCATGTTTTTCAATTTCGAAATACAGGTGTATTTAAATTTTTTCATTGCCATTATTTGTTACGCATTCCATCGATTTCACTGGGATAAACTGTTTGAAAAACTAATGTTGTTTCGCAAAAAGTCAATGACTTTCATAAATTCTGTAATTGTTGTTTCGATAATCATAAAAATCTTAACAAATTTATGTTGAGATTAGTCTAGATGTAGCGATTCAATTTTTCATGAGATACTTCAACGTGAGAAAAATTTGAGAATAGAAAAAAGAAGGATAGAGATGGTTAATAAAGCAAAAGCTCGGAAATTCGGGGAAAGTTAGTCGAAAGCTTTTCTCGGAGAAGCCTTACTACCCCTTTGGGGCATCCCTCTTCGTGCGACCCTCCGAACTGTTTCGATTGATTATTCAATTATCGAGATCGATTCGAGTCGGGCTCGATGGGCAGGAAATGGACGACAATCTTCTGCTCTCTCTCTCTCCTTCTCATTCTCCATTACAACTCCGTGAGAAACAGTGACAGTCAGGGATGATCCTGCACAACCTCTTATTTTTTTCCTTTCCATTTTCTTTCTCTCTTCTTCGATTCTCATTACCTTTCTCCTCCTATTTATTATCCTGGAACGTCTGAACAACAGATCCCCACTAATATTCGTTTTCAAATTTCCTCATCGTTAATTTTCTCCTTGTCGATTAATCTCCGAATTCTTGGCACTGAAATAATCGAACTATTTTTTACCTCGTTGCTGATAAATTTCAACACTTCGATTACTTCGTGAGATTTTATTCGCGATGAAAACAAATTTAGAAAAAAAATTTAATTACGAATGTCACATCAATATCAATAAGACTTTTTTCACGGACAAAATCTGTTTGTGCTTTCTTGCCAGGACGTCAAGAGTCATGAGAATATATATGGAACCTTTAATCGACATTTCGATTGTACCTTTAATGAATTTTCTCACCCTATTTCAATAGTTTCAGTCTTTGATGATTAGTGCTCATTGCGTTTTTCCATTCCATTCACGATTTCTGTGTGTGGATACTTTTTTCTCTGTAAGATAAGAGAGTGATATTCGACTGATTTATTTTTTTGTCTCACACCGTACTAATCTGTGACTTATTTTCTCTGTTTCAGGTAAGGATTAAATATCCGATCGTTAATAATAATCTCTCTCAAATCATTCGTGAGTAACCTGATCTTTTGTTTCTTCAGCCATCGCCTCGAAATAGAAGTATGTCGTCAAAATAATATAGTTCCTCGGAATTATTAGTAATCCCTTTCTATAGTAGTCTTTTACTTTTCTAAAATTTTTCTAAATTTCGCGTTGGACTCGTGTCCAACCTCGTCGAACAAAACCCCGCGTAATAAAACGTTTTGCATGCCTCAGAAATGTAATATAAGACGAAAAAGGCGAGAAAAGATCTAATACGACGTTTCCTCCATTCTTCCTCTTTTCTGTTCATTTTTCTCCGCCTCTTGCGTTGATTTTTTTCTGTAGAAAATATCCTGAGTAGAAATCTTCATGGTCAACCCTCCAGGTTTTTTGAGATAAGCCGAGTCACCGGGGACGTTCCTTTTTTCTCCAGGACACGTCCAATTTCAAAAAACATTGAAAGCCGTACCCTCGCATCTGCCGACCCCTTTTTCATCCCTCAACTTTCCCTTTCCCCCCGATCAACGAAAACGTACCTTTCTTTCTCCTTCTCCATATAACCCTGATATTCTATCTTTTTGCCTGGAGTGAAAAATTATTTTTCGCAAGCTTCGGCCTCCTCTTCCATTTTTATCAACCCTTACTGAAATCGCCACCCCTGGGATGACTGATCTTTTACCACCATCAAATTTTTTTCTCCGTAAAAAGCCCTTTCTGCCTTTTCCTTATCTTCCGTAATAATAACAAAGAATATGTTAATGGCGTGAGAAAATAATTGCTACAAATTTTTAAAAACAAAATTCATAAAAAAATGAACTTTTCGTAATATTCGAAAATTTGAATTTTCAAATGGTTCAAATCTTTTCTCCCTTTGGTCTTATATTCAAGAAATATTGACAATTTAATCGGACGAAGGGTGAGCGCTCAAATGAAGGAGGTGGGGTCTGGTCGAGTTCTGGCAAATTGAGTGCGTTAATTAAAATTAATTGATATCCGTCGCGAGGCACTCAGGCTCCCTTCCTGCTCCGGCGCCGGTTTTCACTCACACGATTCCTCTCGTTCGTAAGAGAAAGCACAAATACACATTAGTAAATTGCACGTCAAAATAGTCACGTATACGGAACACGTCGAGGCAGTATATTTAATAGTATCGACTGACTGGTCACAAATCGAACTTTCGACGTGTTTCTGACAGGTGCTAAATGACTGGTCTAATGTCTCGTGAAAAGCTAGAAAAAGAATCTCCACGAACAAATAAAAAATACCACAAGAAGATTCATTCGCTGTATGCTCCAGCATAAAAAATATGCGGTCGTTCGTTTAATTCGGTTTATACCATTTTCATGGTAGTTTTAAAAAGCGATATTTAAATACTACGAATGAAAAAAAACCTTGCTCCTAGATGATTTCCATTTGTGGCGAATTTTTGCCAAAGTGAATAGCATGCTGGAAATATTTAAGAGGTTAACCACCGGTTATTATCACAAATATTTAGGGGTTGTAACACTCGGAGGTGATGCTATGGAACGCGTTGGAATGTGACTCGTACGCACGTTACTCGTGCTTTTCTCGTTTCGGTATGACGAAGAAAGCCGAACGGGAGTTAGGACGGTCGAAAGAGCGAAAGAGAGATAAATGTGTAGGGGGAGAGCTTTTGTGCAAGCTCGGCTCACTCGAGCATTCATGGAATAACCTAGCGAGTTTGTGCGCACTTCCAGCTCGACCATTACTCGTGTAACCAACAGTTTAAAACACAAAGGGCCCTGAGAGCGGTGACGTTCAGCACAGACATTGGTTCTTAGCTTTTACGTTGCACGTACTTTCGCAACCTCCCGGAGGAAACAACTTGCAACAGTTGGTATTCCATGCTCTCGCTTGCTTCAAGAAAACTGCGAAAGTAGAGATAAAAACGAATGGCGTTCTCCGCGCGTTCTTAAAAAAAATACAAAAAAGCTCCAACAATGGACAAAAAATTCACATCTTTCTTCAAAATTGAAAACAGTTAAAAACTTGATGAACAAAACAAAAAATAGGTTTAATATTTAAAGATTTTTATCCTTTCCACCTGAAACAAGAATAGTTTGATAAAACTTTGTGATCATCGATATTTGAAACATTTAAAAAGTTTGTAAAATTGTAAAAATTTAACGAGAATATACTTCACATAATTCTTTTACTATTTTATCTAAATTCATATGAAATTCATATAGAACCAGAAATTAAAATGCACAAAGTAGTCTGGGTAGCAAGTTATCGTACGATGCAATCATCAAAATATGAAAAAGTGCTATTTTTAATTATTATCGCCAAGGAGTATGCACTAAAAGTAGTATACGACATTTTTGATCAGACACAGAGTCGTGTTTACAGCGTACATCCTTTTTCCTTTTATGGAGTGCAGTAAAATCGTGAGCTTTACGTCTTTTTGACAGTAAGCACTTTATTCAAAAGCGTATAGGTGTGCTTAGGAAAATCCTGAGAGCTTTCGAGACATAGGTGCGGTTCGATCGTATTTGCCACGTGAAACCGGTAGCTGTATGTTCTCGAACTCTCTATCCGGGCTACGAAGGGATTACAAGAGACACGAGAGACCAGCCTTGCGCTTGTATTGTCCCCTTACATGTCGCTGAGAAAGTCAACGCGGCAGAGACACGAATTTGCAACACATATGCAGAAAGCGATAGAGAGAAGGGACGCGTACATGGCTAGTTTCTGCGCATTACTACCTACCCCTAAACCCCTGAAGCTTCTTTATCCTGGTCTTCTGACGTAAGCATAAAAAGCATAAAAAAAATCCTGAAAAAAGTTTTATTACTCCCGATGTTGGAAAAACATTAATCTGCTAGTCCTGGAGATTTTTATTTATCGAAACCTTCCAATAAAATGTGAGCATCAAAATCATCCCCTAATACTCGAAATCCTGAAGTCTTTCATAATCCGACTTTCAGATCACTTTGCTTCTCGTTTTCGTCGTTGAAGAAAATCCTTCAGGACTCTTGGCGTCATGCTGGGAGGTAGAGGTTTTCTCAACCAATTGCAATTAGTCGAAGCGTAATTTCCACCCTCGAACGAGACAGAAACGCATCGCGAAAACCTTATACTCTTCGCCAGGGTGAATAATATTAATTAAAGTAGTCGCGGAAAGGTGGAGAGACCAGAGGAAAAATTTATGAAAGAAGACTCGGAGCTGAGAGGGAGAAAAGAGGAAGAGAAAGATGAAGAGGAAGGAAAAACGCTGACGGCAAGGAAAGTAAGAAAAGTAATAAAGTGTGCGTACGTTTGAAGAGATTCGTCGTATATGCGGAAGGAAGATAAACTTCGCGGTATTATTAATTCGCATGTTCAACCGCAAAATTTAATCCTGAAAGCTCCGGATGGAAACAAAAAAAGACGATGGGGAAAAGAAATTGTAAAGCTGGAGAGTGTCTCGTACCAAGACCGTGCTTTTCGTTGTACTCTTAATATTTTGCAAGCTCAACGTTTTTGCAAGCTCAGCTTTTTCAAAAGCCTTAATAATTCGTGCTCTCGCGGATTTCTTTTCTCGATGATTTTTCATTATCGCTAATTAGTCATTACTACCGTAATCATTAGCTACAACTAATGACTGCCACCGAGCGTCACCTGCAAATGATAATGAGGGTAAATCGTCAAATGCCTCGTGACGTACCACAGCGTGTGGAAAGAGTCGTTCGACCTACTTTGTAAAATGTCAGATGCGGCGTTTCGTAGGGAAAGCCATTGGGTAAACCAATCACATGGGTAGCGTAGAAGCTCGAGCTGTCTGCACTGGGACCGGAAGTGCGAGGCCAGACGGGACTCTTCGAGGCCAAAGAAGGACCCTCTCGTATCCCGTACTGAATATTTCGTGTTCCTATAGAAATTCGAACGTGTGTACCATAAATGTGGAAATGTGCGCAATACTCCAGCGCAAGATATTCCCCAAAGTGCAGTCGACGAAACGACGATTATATACGATGGTGGCGCATAAGCCGCCGTCAAGCCTGACATTTAATCGCTCGACATTTCGCCGGAAGGCAAATGAGAGCTCGCAAAACGCTCGTACCGGAGACGTTCGCGCCAACCTCGTAGAATTATTCCCAGGGTAGGTCGGCGCTTGATGAAACGAAACTTGGCGATAAAATATTTATCACTACCAAATAAGTATTAATAAAAAAAACAACCAAAATTATAAAAATGATATTTCCAAACGCGAAAACGTTATTTTGCTTCAAATAATTTGTTTCAAAAACTCAAAGGACATCAGTCAGCCAACAAAAATTATTTTTTGCCAAAAATCCTTTTTATCTGTGTTTTCAATTTGACATTTAATATAAACTCGTGTCAAAGGGTTTGACATTTTGCACGGAAAATTAGAACGAAGCTCAAAACATTCTTTTCCCTCTCGAGAAAATGGGATACGAAATATTGCAGTGCGTGTGCATGCACAAGTGGAATAAATAGATTTTATGCGATAACTTTCTCTCTCGCTCTCGGGAGATTTTTGGAGATATACGAGAGAGCGTTGGGCTTCCGTAATGTTGACAGAGACGTTTCTAGGGCAAAGGAAGCTCGCCGTACACATCATCGCCATCTCACACGGATTATATTTTCATTTTTTCACAATTTTATGATGAAAAAAAAAGTATTATTAATTTTGGACGGTGTCCTTTAATCTGAAGTCAGATGCTTGCACTGAAAGATTTCCTTTATTAATATCAAAATTTTCCCATGAAGTAAAATTTCAATTCACGACCTTTCTCACAGACAAATTTTTTGCTTCAATGTTGATAAAAAGTAATTCATCGTACCGGAGGAATGAAAAAATTTTAGCGAGGTAATTCGACGAGGTAAATTTATCTTTAGCTAAGAATCACGGTGAAATTTCTTTAATTACATGAACAAAAAGGGTAAAGTGAATATTCTCGAAAGGGGTAGTTTCCGTTTAAATTTTTCTTCAGGATGAGGTTTCTCGAGAGCCGCAAGAAAATTTTTTTCCTTTTTCCTTGTTTTTCTTTTCTTTTCTTTTTTTTCCTTTAAGATCCGTCGCGCCAGAACGGTTAGGCTAACTTTCCATTACGCGAAGACGAGGAAAATAGCCGAGCCAGGGGTTGATAGTGGGTTAATTAATTTATCCCCTTTCGTACTCGTTTTCCTGTTCAAGGGTTCAAGAGGTTTGGTGGTCTTGAAAAAATAATTATTTGCCGTGGTGTCGAGGAGCGATTCCACGTAAATTCCATGATGATGAAAGCAGCGGCGGTTGCTCGTGGTTTTTCAACCCCTTTTTGGTAACCAAGCCTTGTGTATCCACCCGAGACTCTACACGTGTACGGAATTTTGATCTTGTAATAATAAACGCTCATGTCTTTCCCTATCTCTCTCTTTCCCCATAATGTCTCATTTTTTATGCGAAATTGCCCATGAGAATAAAAGAAGGCTAATTTCCTTGTAAGCTAATTTTTTTCGCTTTCAATTTTCATTAACATGCTTTAAGTTTCTATTTTGGGAAATTTGGCTAAACATAGTGTGGATATGTAAATCGTGATTATGTGCATACATATATTCTCTTTTTATCATGAATATGGTAATAAAAATGTTCACATTGTACTCGATAATTTAATTAATGGATATTTTTGTGATCATTTTAGTCAACACATCTTATTTTCATTATATTTTCCGTTTATGTCTAGCTTTGTAGTGCAGTTGTTCAAATCCAGCTCAATGTCTATATTATGAAATGTTGAAAAAATCTCCATGTCTTATTTTTTGAGTAAGTTCACTTATGCGTATGAAAGAAGGTGAATATTCCTCGTTTGATCCGTTATTTTTGCCTTCTTTTCGAATTTTTTCATGAAATTCTTTTTATAACTATGTCTGATTATATTTTGTTTACTTATTTCCTTTGTCTTCGAAAAACTGACATTTTTCAGCCATTCATTGACGTACGCAAGAGAAATGAACGCCCGGAATGAGCTTTCGTAATCAGTCGATTCGCCCTGTGACAAACGACTGTCGCTAATTATCGACAGTCAAATGGATAACATATCCACTCGAAGCAGACTGCTACGACGGCTCCTATGTCACGTCGTCCACATTTCGAATGCGTCAATGACTGCTACACCGACAATTCATTCCATTATTATTTTTCCGTTAGCCCTCTTTCTTTATCGGTATCAAATTTGGCGACAAACCAATGAATTATCAATTATTTATGAATCAATCGTCATCACATCTAATTGCAAATCCATATTCAAATAATTATAATTGTTGAAAGAAAATAATTGAAAAACCGTTTACCTCTGAATTTCTCAACCCTCTATCATTATCAGAAAATAAAAGACGTCGTACTCATCAACGCGAGCAAGTTCTACGAGAATGAGGAGTCATATGAGATGGGTGATAGGTCCGATAAATCTTTGGGGAATTTGAGAAGGTAAAGTAATATTGCGAGTTTTGTACAACCTCGAATTAAGGCTAAAGAGAGGGAGCGAGGATGAAGAAGCGAAATTCGTCGAGGAACAAATGACTAGGATTCTCGTACAAATTCATTAAGAGATTCTGGCGGAATGGGAAATGAGGAGTAGGGATGGTGAGTGGAAGGAGAGGGCGAGTTACCCTTGAAGGGTGGAAGTTTTCGCGTACGGGGATTTTGTAGGAAAAGGCTGGTAGTCGGAGTTGGCTTCGTTTCATGAGAGAGCCCAGGACTGATGGCTCTTTCAAGGAGCCTGGATATTACTTAAGCGCATTTCGAGGGTCACCCTCGCAACCCCGTCATTTCTCATTTCGCTGGCAACCTTGGAAGCTTTCAAAGGAAATAAAGAGGAAAAAAATCCTACTTGTAAGACGCTGGATAGTCAAAACATCTTCCTTGTTTCTTCCTAATTTTTATTTTCTGGTTTTCAAGATACGGATTAAAAAATACGTTGAAGCAAAAGTTTAAGCGATGGGATTAAATAAAATAAGGATGAAAAAATTATTTACAGAAAAATGACAAATATTTTTGCAGGTGTGATATCAATAAAAAATGAAAAAAAATCTGCATTATCCCAATTTTTTTCAACTAATTAAAGGTTTTTTTATATAAGAACCCAAAAACCTTTTTAGGAAGATTTCATACACATGTGAATACATTTTCGATTAATAAAATAAGGATCACCTGACGTGTTTGATTAAAAGTATTACATAAATTAATATATTAGCCCAGTACTGCAATGATATTAAATTGTACACTAATGAATACTATATTGATTTTCACAGTGTTTTTCCGCGTTAATTTCGAATTAATTACTTTTAGAATTGCATAATTAGTGATCTAATTACCTTAAATAAATACAGTTTCAAGTATATTTTTTGAACAAAATAACTTAATAATGACGCGAAAATTAATGGATTCGAGGATGCGAGGGATAGGGTGCAACTGAATAAATGAATGAATGAATAAATAGTTTATTATCCCGAGAAACAAATTATCCATAGGCAAACAAATGAGGCAATATAAAAAATAAAAATGTATGAACCAGAGACTGAGAGAGGAGGGGAACTGAAGAGGATGGAAATAGGAAGAGATATTGTTATGCAGAATGTATAGATTCCGTAGGAAACGAGCCCGGAAGGGAATCGATGCGCAATTGAGCTTTCAGCAAGTAAGCCATAACTAGGAGTCCAAATATAGCCAGACGATGCATATACGAATTTCCATATAGGCCTTGCTAAGACCGCGTCATGGATACGTTACTATTTCTATACGTACATGTATTAAACTATACATATAATAGAAGATAGCGAGAGATAGAGAGAGAGAGAGAAAGTGAGGGAGATGCCCAAAGAGAACCACGAAATGGATACACATAGCTGAGATTACTGGAGGGTCAACTATATATGGCTTAATGTAATGTCTATTTTGGCCCGCTATATACGACTTATATAGCCCGTTACAACACTCGCTTGTCTCGAAGTATGGCCCGAAACAGAGATTGAGTAAAGTCCGCTCGGTAGAGAGCACACATAATTCCGAGGGGGAAACTCGAAAGCTTTTCTCTCATCCCTATAATCATGCCTACACGTTATGACGTATATAGAACACTCGTTTAAGGACACTTTTCATGTTTCCCTATTTTTTTTCTTCTCGCTTCGAGGACAAAAGTCAATTCGAGTCGATAGGCCCTTTCGACGCTAAAGTCATCCTTCGAGCTCGCCTAATTCCTCTATTCTCCGGGATTTATCGAGTCGTTGAGCTCATGATAAGACTCTCGGAGAGATTAGGAAAATAATTTACATCTTCTCGAACATGTTTTTTGCATTAACCAAATAAACTGAAAAAAAGGCGAGTAGACGTTAGAGCGTAGGGAGAAAATGCGAGCTTTACTTTTTTTAAAAAAGCTGTACGCAGCTTTTATTTCAAGGCTCGTCACTGAGAGCTGAGAGGAGCGACGACGTTCCATCCTTTATCTTTTCCCAAGTTTCTTCTCCCGGTGTAACGCGCGTCCTCGGCGCTCGCGAGAGATCCTCCGGGCGAGTAGAGGAGGAGGAGGAGAGAGTGGTTGGTAAGAAAAAGCGAGATACTCCCGAGGACTTCTTAATGCGTTAGAAATCCCCGTGGACGAGAAAACATCGGTTGCACTCAACTTACAAGCAACGCCATCCTCCGGTCCACGACCTCAAAACTTTGTTGCTTCTCTCTCCTCCAGCGCCTCGCGAACCTTATTTTTACGTGTCCGACGAAACATTTTTCTCCCCATTCCCGCGCTCTCGGTCGACTAATTTCACCGCCTGATGAAGAGTTTTATTTATTTAATGAACCTCTCTCGCAATTGTATCAACATCTACTCCGCCGGAGTAGATCACGTTATTCGATCGAAAAACTTCTTCTGCGGAAGCAATTCGGTGGAACGACTTCCTCGCCAGAGTATTTTCAAAGGAACTCCTTTTTGAAGAACTTCGTTCCGGATTTTTAGCGCGAAGAATAATATCTCTGATTATAGAGAGCTTTCAGTATCGATCGATATAATTCACTGGAAGAGAGGAATCGCAGTGAAGCTGGAAGCTTTGATTTAATGAAAAAGAAAAATTGTACGCGAGAGACGAAGATTGGATGAACAAAAAGGCAAAGACGCTTTGCCGCTTATGCGTACAAAAGTCCGAGAGCTGCATAAATGGAACGGCACGGGGAGGTTTTTAAAATACGGAATATAGAAGCTCAGACGCACAATGCGCCTGCAACATAAAGAATGTATGTTACATAGGGGAGAGAGGGAAAGTGGTAAAGCCATTAACGAGAGAAGGGATTGGAGTGAAGACGTTCCTACGAAGGAAATAAAATAGGGGAAGAAAAAAAAAGAAACGACGAGGAGGAGAAAAGAAAAAAAATCGCTATAGCGACCGATAATTGAACCAAGTGCCGTGTACCGCAGTTACTTTTTCTCCTATCTTTGTTCTCCCGCATCATCTCCCTTTTACCGAGCTCCCGTGGATTGTTGGCGCTCTCGCTCCGGGCCTTTAATCGAGTTACGGTCGGTGCTTTCCCGGCGTCCGGGCTTCAAACTCGGAGGTTCTCCTTACGATTCCGTGGATATACGTCATCGCGTTTCGCAGTAACCCGAGGAGAATCTCGTCCCTGTCGACTACTCAAAATAGAAAGAAAAAAAAGAAGAAGAGGGAAAAGAAATAAAGGAGGAAAAAGAAAGAAGGAATAAAAGGAGGCAGGCAGTTATTACAAAGTTTTTAGTGGATCAACGTTTGCTGGAGTGATAAAGCCAACTGTTGGCTCTTGTATAGCCTCCGTGTACCGCTCTTTTACACGTCTCTCTCACTTTCTCTGTGTATTTATAATATTGCGAGTGCAAAGAACGTGCGAGGGGGGGATGAAAAGTTGGGCCCTCCCGGAGCTTCGAACGGACGGGAATGAAGGGAGCGAGAAAACGAGGAGAAAAATAAACACGCGAATAGCTCCAGGCTGAGAAATCTCGAGTATCTTTCATATTATTCGCTGAAGAATATATAAAAAAATAACCTAATAAAAAAAAATCTCCAAACTGGCACTGGCTCAGCGTATACATTCGAAGGAATAAAGAATATACTTTTGTCTTTGATAGTTAAATTGTATATATACTTTTTAATTGTATGTGATGATTTTTATTTTTTTCGATATTATAATATTTTTATTTTTCTTCAACTATTATTTTTAACTGCGCCATTGTATCTGCAACTTTCCGATTACTATTGTTCCGAAGAGACGACGCTTCCCTCATTATTTTTATTTGCTCTGAAAAGTTTTTCATTAAATTTTAGGTCGGCTTCGAAAAGGTCGTTTTATTATTTCTCCGGTAGGAAAGTGATTTTTGAAGGAGATCGTTTCTTGGATCGTACACAGCTTAAGTTGGGTAATAACGTATACCGCATATATGAAAGGTTTATCCAGGGAACGACTGGAAGTTTCTAATGTAAAATGCACACTGGGCTGGAATATTATCCTGAGGGGGTTCGAGGACGGCAAAGAGTTGGACATTTGTGTGCAATATAAGAACAGATATAGCACACGTTTCTTTCTCGTCCCTTTCTTCGTACTTTATTCCCGGCACTTTCCCCATGAAAGGACAAGCAAGGTGAAGAAAAAAATCCTCTGAGAAAGAAGAGGAGAGAGAAGGAGAAGAAGAGCGAAGAGGCACGCGACACAACGATCTCGATGCGATATAAAACTTGGATCGTAAATCAAAAGCTCGACGTTGCAAAAGCGAAGAAATAAAGCGAAGGAGAGTGAAGCTTCGAAGAGAGAAAGAGCAGCGTAGCAGCTTCATCGTTCTCGTGTCTTCCTTGTCTCAATCCCGAGCTTCCTCGTCCGCTTCGCTTCTCTCTCATCCTTTTTTCGAAAAAAAAGCTCAAGAACTGGAAACCATCGTGAAAGCTCGAAAGATACGTACACGTATTTTATTGTTTCATAATAAAACTTTTCTTCGTCTCTCGATAGTCGCCTCACGATATGTGCTCGAATGGGGAAATGCCTGCCCGGAGGGAGCGAAAAAAATGATATACAGCCTCGAGTCTCACTGACAACCGTGCAGAGATTTCAAAATTGATGAGCCGTATGAAATAAAAAGTATACGGATCCAATCCGAAAAAAAGTCGTGAGTTAAATAATATTTAAAATATTTTTCATCCGATAAGATTTTATTGCAACTTGCGTAGAACTTTTACCAGCCGTTTCCAAAAGTTTGAATTCAACGCCACTTTGAATAATGAGGTAAAATGATGGATAAAGACTCTGAATGTTCCGCTCGTATCGAATGAAAAAGCCAAGAAATCCTTGAAGCTTCCTAATATAAGACAGAGATGAGGATGAAGCTATCTTGATTAAACGGCACTCATTATTGCTCATAATCAAGGCGCTACAATGGATAATAAAGCTTCCTCCTGCCCGGTAATGCCAGAGCAGATGAAATTTCGCAAGAGAGAAACGAATGGGGGGGATCGAATGAAATGTCAGGAAGGAAGAAGAGCTCGCAGAAAATGTTCATTAATCATAAATTCTCATTCTAAAAAAAAAGTTTTTTTCTTAATTTAGTACTTTTCTTGCATTTAATTACATTAATTATATACGTTGTAATAAAAATAACAGTGTTGAATAAAAAACACTCGAGGATAATTTTGATGATGTAAGCAGAGTCGAGCCCATCCCCCTCTTTTTTTATCTTCTTTCTCCTTCGTGAGTTCGACGTGGCGAAACACGTTCACGAAAAGGCTCCAGGTTCTTCGCAAAATGATGGTTAGCCTCTAATAGAGAGGGATTCCGTTCAATTATGTATTATGGCGCCGTTCCCGAACGGTAATGGCCAAGAAGGAGGAGGAATGAGAAAAATAAAGAGGAAGGAGCCAAGAGGCTGCTTCGGTGAATTTAGTCCCTCATGGATTCTTTTCACGACCTTCCCCCCACCTAAACCCTTTTTTCTTGACCTCCTCGTACGTGAGACTCATGACTTTAAACGCCGAAAAAAAAATGAACTTTCAGAATTGGTACGAAAAAAAAGACAAATTTCTCAAAATAATTCCACACACTTTTGCGTTTTAAAATTTCTTAAAATATATTATGCTCTCTCAAGGATGAAAAAAAACCCCGAGAGAAAAAAAAATATTTCCACAATTGCGACGATAATTCATTGACGATAAAAAAGCACGTTATTAATCAAAACTTTTATTTATTATCTTAATTAAAATGATAAAGCATTATAATCTGTAGGGAAATTATATTATTTTTGTTTTTATTTAGTTTTTGGCCGGTTCGCCTTGTCTTCTTTTTGAGATAACCCGGAGAGGCGGATTGTACGGGGAAAAGTTCCATTGGGTTGAAACTGTTGGAAAGCCCTAGAGTCAAGGTGCGGCGGCACTTCCGGCACGTGTGTTTGTAACGAGGACAAGAAAAGAGAGGTGGCAGCTGTTGCAGCTGTGCTCGCGCGTGGCCGAGCTCCCATCTCGAATGTTCGAGATACCGGCGCGAGGAAGATGTTGCATTCATAAAGCAAGCAGAGTTGGTAGCAAGAATATGGAACTATAGAGACCGAAGAGTGAAAGAGAAAGAGAGAGAGAGAGAGAGATGGCAGCTTGCGCAAAGAGGGAACAGCTTTGCCTAATCTTCCTTGCATATATCCGGGAGAAACGTTGCTCGCTTGCACTCCAAGGATTCTGATAAAAAACGCGCTGGATGCGAGCCGGGCTCGAGGGGAAAGAGGAAAGAATGGAAGATGGAAGGTTGGAGCTTTCTCGGAAAATTCTCTCGAGAGCTTTCCCCGATATACATATATGAGAAGAAATAGTGACTCGCCTAATTCTCCCTCAATTTCGTACTATATTTGTTCCCTTAATTTTGGTCGAGAGTAGAAAAAAAGAGAGAAAGAAAGAAAGGAGAGAGAGAGAGAGAGAGCAAAACGAAAAAAGCTCAGGATGAGAAGCGAGCTTTCGAGGCGAGCGACCGCTGATGGCGAGTGGAATAAGAAGAAAAAGTGTTTCAGGAATCCCGAGAAGAGGGGAAAATGAGGAAAGAAGTGGCAGGAGAAAAAAGGGAGCTAGAGGACTTCGAAGAAACTGGCCGAATCCTCGCGGACGTAACAACGCGCTTTTTTCCATCCTCCTCTTTCTGCGTCTCTTTATCTCCGTCGTCGGAAAAAAGTAAAAAAGAAAAAAAAAGTGTCTAAAACGAAAAGAAAGAACGTTTCCACTCACAGGCGACGAGACTCTACCCCGATCTTACGAGACTCGCATAATCAAGTGTGAGAAACGTGAGACTCCCCTTAAGTGCAGTTTATACAACATTGAACTGTATAAACCGTGGATACACGTGCATCAAGAGTCGAGGCTCGCAGCGAATACATATCCGACGAAACGGCGATGCCCTGAGCTGAAAAGTGATTTTTTTCTAAATTTCCCGAATTTTTTGAAAAATCTATCTCATCGAAGAGAAATTGAAAAAGAGGTTGAGCGCGTCATTCCATACTCAATTTTAACACCTGAAAACCGTTGGTATCAGTATATAATCAAATGTATAAAAACCTTTTAAGAAGTCTCATGCAAAATTTCCTAAAAGTTAAAATACCTAAAATCGTCGACGATTCTTTTCAACATATCAACTAAAAGTTCCAAAATCAAAAATGTTATTTTATTCAGAATGTTAATACGCAAAACCTTTTCCGATTGGCATGGATAAAAATATGAAAATTGTTGATTTCAATGTTTTCCTCAAAAATCGAAGCATCCCAAATTTCGTCTACAATACATTTCTTACGATATTAAAAGATGAATTATTTTTGTCATCGGGTGTTATTTCGTAAAAGCCACTGACTGACAATGAAAAAAAGGATTTCCTCCTCGATTCGCATGGTTGGAAAGCTCAGGATCGTAAAATATGTGTTACGTACCGGTATAAAAGAGAAAGAGAGAGGGAGAAATAGAGCTCAGAGAGTGGGAAAAGGAAGAGGGATGTATGGAGTAAGCATCTGGCAAGCCATTAAGTAGTGATGGCCTCGACGGAGGTCGGACGCGAGAGTGGAACGAGTCCGTGTACGTTCAGACGGCGTGGTTGCCCTCGCGCCTGGCGTTCACCGCAGTAAATCAACAAGTTGATATCTAACGCAACGCTCGCGAGGGTGAGCTTTCGAGTCAGAGAGAAACGTACAAAGAGAGAGAGAGCGAGGGAGTGAGATAGAGACGGAGTGTAAGAAATATGAGCTCAACGTATATATCGATTCCTGGCCCCAAAAAGGGCTTAACCTACTTTGTCTCCTGTACGTTTGTATATTGAAGTAGCTGAAATATATATACATTTCCCTTAACATTTATATGCACTGAACTACATAGAGACAAGAGATCTCTAGACGTTATTTCTCTCTTCCTCGATCTCCCTCTCTCGTTCTTGACATGTAACTTCTAACCCTGTAAATATTAATGGAAAGTACGCAACTTAATGCGATGCAACAGGACTGTTTCCCGTGGGCAAACGTTTGCTAGCCTATGATCTCCCTTAGAAAAATAAATAAACGTGTTTATAAACCAACCCGATTAATTAGTGAAACCTGTCACATTTACAAATTGAACGGAAAAAATATACTATTAAAATAAAAAATAATGCAGTAATCAATCAACTTATGAATTTTTTTTCGAACCGATTAAAAACGATTTCAAAGAGAAAACGAAATAAAGTCTCTTAGTCACACTTTTGAAACAGCTATCGTGTAAAATGGTAGACTGTAGTTAGTAATGTTGCTGAATCAATGCAGCTGGATCAATGTGGAAAAAGAGATTTATGTTTTAAAACAGAAATAAACGGAGCGTGAATGACGTTATATCTCGACCAGCAGCAATCTATCATTTAGAGAGGACAAAAATAAAAGCAATTGTCATGAATTCAGTCTCTCAATCCGGGCAATCTCTTTGATGGAAGTGGACAAAGTGTTATTGGTGTCTGGACCATATAATCTTTAATCCAACGCGGATAAAAAGGGGTGGCGGGAAGTGAGCGTTGACGAGGCTGGCCGGTATCCGGATCCTCGTCCGAGAAGAAAAGAAGCCAGGAAATGGGACAAAATGACAGAAAAGCTCTATACGGAACGTAATGCTCGTCCCTGGTCACATTTTTATTGCCTACTAACTTCCTGCCCTCGTGAATGTCCATAAGTGTGTGTCCACGAATTCATGGAGAAAGAGAGAGACAGAGGGAGAGAGAGAGAGAAAGAGAAAGCTCGCTCAGTCAACGCAGAGTCGACATTATATCGAGCTTTCGGCATAACCGAGTTTCCAGGAAGCTCCCACCAGGTCGAACGGTTTGACCAGTAATAATCGTTACTGCTAACGCTTTACGATCCAACTTAAAACTTGGACCATGATATACAAAAGCTCTCCCGTTCTCCTGGGGCTGGAAGCTCGATGCAGTTATCCTGTTCCCAGCCGCACATAAATTTCTACCTACCTGCCGAATATGTATACCTCGATACATGAAATAGTTACAATGCCAATCACCATTTCGTCAACTCTCCATATCCCCGAACATTGCGACAAAGTATAAAGGGCCCCGGTGCTGTTGAGGGACTATTTGTATAGCCGTATAAGCTCTAATATAAATTGTCTAGAATTGACAATGACAGCGCCAAGGAAGGACGTCCTTAGTTACGAGAGGTCGTTAAATTTTGTTCAGCATTTCAAAATTTATTAATCCGTCCTGAAAATTTAATTTTTGCTCCATGCATGGGATGAGAAAAGTTCAATTTTTCGTATATATTAAAAACTTTAATCAATATGAATTTTTATTGGAAAAAATGTGCTCCGACTTCTCTTCTTCGCGCTTTTAAATTTCTGAGCTTCACCCGGGCTCTCATGTTTTTCATCTACCGTATTACTTTCGAAAATATTCATTTGATTTTAAGAAATTAGTAAAATTCAATTTCCCCGCATTGGAAAATTTAATCAATTCGTGATAAAAAATGTACTACACCTTCTGGGAGTCTGTGCTTGAAAATTTGAGGATTTAATCTTCCTATCTCTTTATCGTCCGCCAGGAAAAGGGCGAGCACCTCCGACGATTTCGTAATCAGTAGTTGGGGTCAATTTCGGAGAGCGACTAAAATATATTTAAGCGTTCGACTAAAGCTCGGGGATAGTTGTTTTGCTTCCAGGGATGGGCTATCGATACGTATTACAGATAAGCTTTATCTGGCAACACTTTCCGCACTTTACAAACTGCTCCAAGAGAAAGAGGGAGGTATGTACAGCGAAGGAGGTGGAGGAGGAGGAGGAGGAGAGGGTGGCTGGGAATTAGAGGTAACACTTTGGCGGTGTACTGTCTGGCCACAGAGCGCTGTTGCCGCCGGTCCGCGTTACGAAGCGATATTTAACGAGGAATTACCGTTACTGGAAAGGAAGGAGTATAAGCCGAGCTTTTCCCGCATTATCTCGACGAAGCGGGTCCGCCGTAGCTGACTCAGTTTTACCCGTAATCCGACCGACTTCCCTCCTCCATTCTCTTCCATTTCTCTTTCTCATTTTCTACCTATCATCGTCAGAGAGTGAATTCCTCCCTCTTTTCGCGATTTTTCTCCTCCTCCTCATTTTTTTTCTCTCCGCTTCCCTCATCGATCGCTTTTTTTCTCAATTCTTCTCCCATGTAGCCTCTCACAGAATTATCGTTGCTGCAATTGCCGATAATTTTCTCATTAACAAGGCTCTCACTCCTCACTTATTTCGTTCCCCAGACGAAAAAATAGAACAGGCCGCGTTCTCGAATTCTTCCTGCTTTTGGATTACCAAATACTCGGTATTAATCGAGTTTTGCTAATTTCGAAATAAATTAGATGCTCAATAACGATACGACTCGTTAAAACGCAATGAAAGTTAAACAACAATAATGCTCCATGCACCATGCTGTTTCTTTTTTTTCTTTCAAAGTATCAGAATTTCCGTAATGCAGAACATAAAGGAAGAAACATTTATTTGCCGCTGGAGTCAAAGATAAACAAAAGAATAAGCGAAGCCCGGGCGAGAGCGAGCGAAGGAGAAACATTTGTTTCGCAGCAGGGAGAAAAAGACATTTATTCCGAGTTCCAAAACTCGTGAGCACGATAAATCGGCTCTTAACAAATGAAAGGTCGCAGGGCGTATATTCATCTCACGCAAATTTATATGAGATCCTCGCCCTTTTATTTACAGGAATTCGATATATTTATTTTGCGGTCAAAGCGGAGGGAAAAATTTATTTCCTGCTGATGAGAAAGAGGCAGCGACGAAACGAGAGAAGAGAGAGAAACGAAGAAAAACGAACGGAATACGGAAAACGAAAAGAAAATGGCAACGCGAGTGAGAAATTTGCAGAGTTAGAAGAGTCTCCATTCGCAATGGCACTTCGTCGCAGACGCACTTTTCGAAACAAACGACTGGAATGTACACGGACATACGTACGAGAGAGCTTTCACGTAGTAAGCTCGGAAGAGGACAAAAGTGAGAAGAGGAGAAAGGGACGGGGGGAGGGGAACAGAGAACGTAAAAGTTTCGAGCGAGAGAAATCGTTCTCTCAACGCATAGAGAAAGAGGCAAGTAGAGCCGAAGTGGGGTAAAGGGCAAAAGTAAAACGGCAAAAGCGGTGAAGGGTGCAGAGGTCTGAGAGTCGTATCCATTTACAAGTTTCAAATCGTTCGTGCGCGAGGACGTACAAGAGCACACGAAGTAAAAAAGAAAAGCTCGAGCTTTTTTTTCCACACGGCGCACGTGAATGAAAAAAACAAGAACGACGAAGCTCGCATCAAAAATGGCGCGACTCGGGCGGTCTTCATCGTTTTTTTGAGCTTTTTCGAAAGTCGGCAACGAAAGAAATCGAGGAGCGAAGTATAGCTCTCTCACCCTCAGGAGTTTGGTTGCACGACGAAAATAGGATGGCGTTTGCCCTTTGAAATACTTGCCTTTTACCATTCCACGCTTCGTGTGCTCTTTCGAGCTTTTTCGCTGCGAGCTTGCAAGTGCCGCTTCCGCTCGTGCATCCTTTCCCTTCTCCGTCTACCCCTCGTCCACCCCCTTCCTCTCTCTCGACGCCCTTTACCGCGGATCATAAAATATTCTGAAAAATAAGATAGCGAGCATTTTTTGAGAAGTTACGTCGAAAGGTGGGTCGGGGGGAGCAAATCGGAAAAAATGATAAAAGCCGCAGAAAAGAAACGTGGAAGAAAAAAGAGTCAGAAGCTACTCGTAACCTTTGTCATTTCTGTATACTCGGGAGCTTTCAAACGCTCGTAGCGAACTGGCGTTATGTGTGCGATATTCTGGAGGGAAAAACATATTTCGAGTTGAGTCGTAGCTCTAGCGTCGAGAGAAAATAGAATGAGCGATCACTCCTCAACGGAACTTTAGGGGTTGGAATTCAGTATCTTCAATGAAGTTATCGACTGAGACGTATTTGTCAAAAGTGCACGTCCTGGAATATTAATTTTTAGAATGGTAAATCGCACATATTTACTGTATCATATGACAAAAACTGACACCCATAAGTTTTACTATATTCTCTCTTTTGGCTGAAAAATACAGTAAAATTTTCAATAAATAATTTAAATAAACCAATATATGAAGTTGATCAAAGAACTTTCGTCAATATCTTCTTAATGAAGAAAAAAATGTGTGATACATTATGTATTCGTAAATTTTCGAACGATGCATTTTTCTCGCTGATTCTAGCAAGGGAGTCATTTCTAAACTAATTGAGACACAGTGAAGTGAATAGCGACAGAGCGAAGGGAGAAGGGATAAAAAAAATGTTCCGTCGCACGAATCCGAATAATTAAAAGGGTAAAGCGATTCTTTTGTCTCGGTGTGAAAGCGAGTTCCGGTATGACGTAACCGGACTGCGGCACTTCCTCCTGGCGAACATTTACGTTGCGAAAGAATGGAGGAAGAAAGTGAGAAAAGCTTTTCATCGTAGCTCCACGCAGGTGGATGCGCCCTTGGGAGGCGTTGAATAAATCGATAGGATCAATCGCCCTCGATCGTTTCAACCTCTTAGTTTCCGCTCCATTGTCCGATCGTGCAACTTTCAGCGCGTCATTCAAAGTTTTACCCACCTTCGCCTCCTTCTTCTCGATTCTTTCCTCTTTTTCTCTTTCGTACCAACGTGCGAGGAAAATTTTAACGATGAAAATTGCAGGAGCGCGGGACTCCCGCCTCCGTTTTTTTCATCTCGATTTTTACTTCGCCGTGATTCAAATCACACGGCGCTTTCCACCCTGAAAATGAGAGAAATAAAAAAAAAGTCCCTTAATTTCCGCGATCCGGTTCCCTCATTGTAGAGAGATGAAAAGAGATGAACGAATCATTTTCTTTCTCAATGATTTTTCACGCTCGAACTCCCTTCGATCTTAATTGTAACTTTTTTGTCTCCAAAACGAAATATATATTGTGTATTTTTTCAATCGTACCTCTGTTTGCTTTGTTGCAGGTTTCGGATTCGTTACGTTTCAAAGTGAGGACGTAGTCGACAAAGTGTGCGAGATTCATTTCCACGAGATCAACAATAAAATGGTAATTGTCCTTATTGCGTAAACGTTTGCTCATCAGGAAAATATAATTTGCTTTTCGGGACGCCGTGAAATGTAAACACAAAAAATCTCTGCATCTACGAAATGAAAACGCGGCGAATACGGTAAATGTTTATGAAAAGAGTAAAACACGGTGAATCGTCCGATACTGCAAGATTCGACATAAATTCGACGAACGAATCAAAAAATCGTGAGAAATTAATTCGACGTGGCAACCGTCGGAGCATTTTTCCGCATACACGATAAAATCGGTATCGCGAACTTAATTGGTATTAATTTCTGTCAGCCTGAATAACGTTCAGTTTTAATGTAAACTGATTTTTATTATTAATAAAAGTTCGGTACTTTTTTTTTCTGGAGCATTGATTTAAATTTTTGTGTATAATAGTTCATATTTTTTAGAAATAATGGAGAGCTAAATTCTTTTCTCTTACGATAGATTAAAATATTATCAGCTTTGGGCATTTTCAACTAAATTATTTTTTGCATTTTATATTGTTATAAAAATATTCTGATTATTGATTTGGATAATTCGTAAAAAAAAATTGTGATTAATAGAAAAATGCTTGGATGCGATTGTTTTTTTTTTGCTTTCTAGCATGAAGAAAGCAGATTCTGATTGTGTTTTTAACGCATTTTAGGTGGAGTGCAAGAAAGCGCAGCCAAAGGAAGTGATGCTGCCAGCGAATTTGGCGAAGACGCGAGCGGCCGGACGAGGTGCATACGGTGAGTTGGTGATGGTCGCGACCCCTCCGACGACCTATCGTTACGCGCCATACCCGATGCCGACGTCGTCAGCGGCCGCGGCGGCAGCGCACGCCGCCGCGGCGGCAACGGCACACGCGAACGCGCAGCCGCATCACTTGCTAGCCCCGATCGTGACGGCGACGGCGCCGAACACGGCGGCGGCTTATCAATACGCGACGGCGACTCCAGCCGCGGCGGCGGCCGCAGCGGCCGTTTACGACGTTAAGAGAGCGATCGCCGCGGCCGCCGCCGCTTACAGGCCGCATCCGGCCGCCGCCGCCGCCGCTGCATCCCGAGCCGCCACCCTCACTTATTCCATGAGCGATCTCCTCGGCGTCCAGGGACTCGACATGAGTACCGTCTACCACCCGATACCCACCATCGGCCTATGACCCACGATCCTCACCCCACTGACCAGGCCCCAATGAATACGGACGTAGACTAACTTCACCATCGCGAAACTTTTCAAACACCCAAGAATCCGACCAATTCCATCATTCTTTCTCCTCTCATTTATTTTTTACCTTTGCAAGCTCATTCTAGAGTTTTTCAAGGAAAAAAAAAATTCTTTTCGAGACATTCCTTCAAGATGCAAGTTCGTACGAAACTGCAATTGAATTCTTATTCGGTTTGTTTTCTTTGTATTTTTTGTTTTTCGTCACTTTATTTTCATAGTTTTCTTAATGCCAGAGTCGGATTCATTGTATTTGATAAGGGTGATTTTTTTCGTGATAGAACGTCGGACAAATATTGACCTCGATTACTTGCATTCCAATACCACGACTAGAAATTCCATTCCGTACTACATCATTTTTTACGCGAAGTCACGACGTGCAAAATTTGCTAAACAATCGTTCAGAGAAATACTGTGATCATAGCACAAAGAATTAGATTCGTCGTTAGAATTTTTTAAAGCTTATATTTTTATTTTCTCGATTATGGAATTAGTGAAGAACTTTAGCTCACCAAAGAGGGCCTCGAACCGTCACTAGTGACAACGATCGGACAAATTAAAGATTTAGAATCTATAAAAAAAACTCAAGGAATATTGAACAAACGAAAAAAGACTGGTAGTTGAAATAGAAGATATTAGACAGACGAGAGTAGTTTCTAGAGCGACAATAATTGATAAAAAAAATGTGTTCGATAATAATAGTTACGGAGAAAGAAAAGTACCATGAAAATACAGTAGAATGAAAATTCGTTAACGAGGACACGTTCGATTTTTCCGAGCTCAACTCTGTGCCATGCTTTATTTATATCGAAGTAAAATGAATCTCAAGTCGTTCCGGATCTGGGAGATTATGAGAAGGCTCTTACCCGGGAGAATCTCTCATTCCCGCACTCCTCGCTCACTTTTTTCTCAGTATGAGTAAAATGGCAAATATGCCACACGCAAAGTACCCAATTGAGCCTCTCCATAAAATCCCTAAAGACCTTAGACTGGAATACGGTGTCAAATAATTAATTTCTCGCGTCTATCATAATTACCGCTAAAAGCGCTTCAATTAAAATTCCATGGAAGTTAATGCCTTGGGCGTCGGGACGTTATAGTCGGAAGTGTGTCATCGATGACGAGGAAGTGTGTCGCCTACGTTAATCTTACCCTCTGAATATCGATGAAAATTTAATTACGATTCTCTTCAGCTTCCAACATTCTCAAAAACGTTGAAGTAACCAATAGTCTCTCCCAGTAAAAAAGTTCCTACCTCTTTCGAAACGAAAAATGAAGTTTGATCCATTTTATTTTAAAGTTAATCCTGCACTCACTGTTCAACAGAAATTGATTATATAATCGAAAAAACGACCACGTTAACGAATTGACCATTGCTCTTTCTCACGGTTGAAAGTCTCATTGAGAGTGACCATTGTCAATTGATCTTAGAGAAAAAAAAACTTGAAAGTCTATAGTCGGATAATAGAATATAGAAAAGAAGAGTAGAACGAAAATTTTAAGTAGAAAAATCGACGTTAGGTCGGACAGTGCCCCTCGGACGGAAAAATGATCCTTTTTTTCCTTCCTTTCACGATATTCTGTTCCAAAATCCTTATCACGCCGAATTCTGAGAGCTCACTGACTAGATTTTACGTTCTCAAAAAAAAGGAAGCTAGCTCGTGACGTGGCGTAACACCAAAAAACACACAAAAGTCAAAAAATGAAAATCAATCTACGTCTACAAAAATTTTCAAGCCTCGACCCAAAGTTTTTTTTCGGCGTATACACCGTTTGTCAAAACTTCATGAAATTTCATAATAATCGAAAGAATTATTATATTAATTAAAGATCGCGAAAAAAAATATCTCAAAGATAATTGCCAGGAAGAAAGACGGGATATATAAATTTTAAAAATTAATCAAATCGATTATACACACACAATCACACATTTAATTATATTAATATTATCACTATAATTATAAATATCGATATAATCCGTGTCTACGACACAAGATCAACGAAATTATTAAGGAAAAAGAAACAAAAAGTACCTAATGAACAAACAAACAAAGAAAAAACAAACGAGTGCAAGAAAAAATGAAAATCTTTAGTCTTGTAAAGGGAAAACCTTTCGGCATAAAACAGTATATTTAAAGCGAATTTTTTTGTTTAATTAAAATATATACCTAGTACTTGAATATATTTGGATCGATATATTTTAATGAGAGTCGCATTGTACGAATTAGCTTTTTTTTGTACTAGACGTGTATATATAATATATACCTATATATATACACACACACGCATATATAAATATATTTATTGAATATATCGAGAGTATTTGAAATTTAGGTAAACTTTCAATAGGTAAATAAACATATTGTGGAAACTTGATTTAGTTTTAATATTATTATTATTATCATTATTATTATATTAATATTTGACAAGAGTCTTATTTAGCGCGACCTTTAGGATCGACCTAGCTAGTGTGAGAGTCATTTTATATTAACATTGCCCAGCAGTAATGTGAAGAGGGATAACGGGAGACGAGCGAAGTAACGAGAAAAGAAGTAAGCAAGAGAGGGAGAGAAAAATAAAAAAGAGAATAACAAATACCACGTTCCTATAACTATACATATTAAATATTATATTATTATTATCATCATTATTATTATTATTATTATTATTACTGTCGAAAAAGTGTCTAGCGAAATTAGCGTTGAAAAGCCAAATATAACACCGTTTAGATATTAGAAATTTGTACGTCTTGGGGTTCGACTTTTCGTGAAAGCACCTGAGAAAAAATTTTTCTTTTCTTATTAAAATCATCCATGCCGATGTTGATGAATTTCATCGAGAGATGAATATCGCTCGTCTCGAATTTTCATGAAAAATCGTGCCCCGTAACCTGTCGCATTGGACCTAAAACTAATCTCGACTGAGAATGAGTTGATGGAAAAAAAAAATGAGCTGATGATCGGCGATCGATCCGAAAAAAAGAATGAGAATTCAAAGAGAAAACTGCGACAAGCAATAGTTGACGTAATGGAGAATTAATCAAGAATTCCCGAGTAAAACGGGCATATTGAACCTAAATATACATGTACCGTACTTACCTGTCTCTTATCTACCTTCTACCTTATACATACCTCTCTATATATTATTATTCTTATTATTGTTATTATTATTATAACTTACTTGTCATGGTACATATAACACTCTTAAGCTATAGCCCAGCGTACCTTAATCATTAATGCGTGAGACGTGTGCCCTAGAAAGTACGTATACTATGGCCCGAGAGGCTCAACACACTCAGTCAGTTTCGTAAGTAGAACCAGACTCGAAAGAGGATTTCGTTTCCATACGATCCTTCTTTCTTTTCTTCTTTCTTCCTTCCTTACTTTTGTTTTATTCTTAGCCTATACCCTCAGTGCCAGATGGTTTTCACCTTTTTACATTCCTTCTCGTATATACTTTCTTTCTATCTTTCTTTCTTTCTTTCTTTCGACTTGTTTCTTTTCTGTTCCTCCCTCGCTTTTTGGGCCGGTTTTTGTTGGGGCTCTCGACTCTCGACGGCGGAGCGTCTAGAAGTCGAATTTCGCGAAGAAAAGAAAAAAAAAAGAGGACGGCGATTCGCCCATTTTTTTCTGCCATTTTTTCGTTGATTTTCTTACGTCGAATTTTCTTCAAAGCGTTTTTTCATTGAGGAGACAGAAATTTTTTTTCGGGGAATGGAAAGAATAAGGAGAAAACGACGGGTCGAGAAACGAGCGTGGAAAAAGCGTTTTTTTTTCGTCAGTTTCGAGACTCGAGCCTGAATGAGAAATAATGCTAAACGAGAGGACGACGAGGAAGACGAATCGAGAAAGAATGAGATCGACGGAAAGAAAAAAGAAAGAAATGAAAGGGAGAGAGAAAGAGAAAAAGAGAGAGAGAGAGAGATATAAATAAAAAGTAGTGACGCGTGCTTCGAGTAATAAAAACCAGCCCTGTAGTGAATTAGGTACGAAATCACTAATACTAATTTGAAAACGTATAAGTGTCTTTGAATATAGTCTAGAATTGAAGCTACATTAATGTAATCGGCGTAAAACGAAATTCACACATACACACGAGGAATCGAGAGGCGAACACGCACAAACACACAAATGCATATACAAAAATCTAAAAATATATTATAAATGTATATTATTGTGAGAGATGGAGAGAAAAAAAAAGAATAATCGATATGGAAATTAGAATAGCGAGTCCATAGTAGTGTGTAGTTTTTATTGTGGTCGGTGTTTCTTTTGATCTATTGTAATCATCGAATCTTAAATGTCGTAGTAAGTCTCAGCAGATTGCCCTACGACGGTCGTTCATGCCGAGCGATATTCGATTGGACAAAAATGAAAAAAATGATTATCGAAAATTGAAATTTTCCTAATTTTGAAAGTGTCGACCATTGATGGGCAGCTGTTGAAAATTAGTCGATATCGGATAAGCTGTATAGTGAGTTTAAAGAAATCGAAAAAAATGTGAAGTGGCACACGAGTGAATTAACACCTATAAAGGCTTTAAAAAAAGTACACATAACCAGATAGTAATTTAGGATAAGATAAATGAGAACGAGAGGTTTTTTAATTTTTGTCGTAGATTGAGAACACTTACGGACGAGCGTAGTAGTCTTAGTTTTCGAATTAATGAAGTTCAAGTTTAGTGGAAAGAAAAAAATATACATACATATGTCGATGTGTGTGTATATATTTATATTATATAAATTGCGCTATAGTAACGATACGAGATAGTCAAAATCTCCTTAGCTGTGTAATTGTTTTTGTTATTATCTTTTCTACTTGAGTTTTTTTTTATCCATTTTGAGTCTAGTGTGAAATTATGAAATTTCATGGATGCCAACTATTTATCTATCTAATCACTAGATACGCTTTTGATCCTTTTTATATTACATTTTTTTCGTCACATACACATTTATATCTGTTACATATTGTAAGTTCATTTTTTCTTAGTCTTTCGAAGCGAAAAAATGAAAAAAAAAATGTCTCACGACTTTTATCTCTCGATGACGATTCTTCTGTTTTGCTTAAATTCTCTTTTGCGAGCTCGATCGAATTTCTGCGAGGCTCCTTTCTTAACAAGTGGACCAGAGCTTTGAGCACTAACTTTAAAAAGGGAAATAATGAGGAGCTGGGCGAAGAAAAGTTTTATTGATGCGACGAAAGCTTCGAGCCTCCAAGAATCACGATCGTGGTTGCAATTTATCGAATCGAGAACAAAAAGAGACAGAGAGACTAACACGATCAAGTTAATAGAGAAAAAAATATTCTTTTTGCAAATAATTGAGAGACGAAATTGAAAAAAGAAATTATTTTATGATCGATTTATTAATTCATTTTGTTTTTCCTTGTAGATTTTATGTGGTCACTGGGAGCATTACCCGATGGTGAGTAAAAACATTACAAAATTAATTTAATGCGATTTCTATGTCACAAATGCTTGTTCAATGTTAACGGCTTTCTGGATTAATTGACCAAAGCTCTATAACGAGCTAATTTCAGAGAGACCCGAGTTTCCCAAGTTTATTCGGGTCAACGATGAATGCAACTTTTCTTTGCATTAATACGAGAATGTTTAATTAGAGCTACTTGTTCCGTAGCCTTAATAGCGGCCAATTCAGAGGCCCGCGTTAAATCATGTTTTCAAATTCACTCGTACACAATTATAGATTGACAACCTCAGAGACTCGAGCTATTAAAAAAGCATAAAGAAAAGAAAACATTTCACGGAATTCGTGAGCTTTTGAAACCACTTTCCTGCATTCATTCGGACACTTTTCATTTTTATATGTTTTTCAATTTTAAACTATTTTTTACTACTTTTCTGATGAAAAATACATATGCACGTCTTTGTCAAGAAGCAATTACTCATGATTAAATTTAAATTGAAAAATACACAGTTAAATTTCAACCCCAATAAATGAATTAAAAACAAATAAATATCTCTAATAAAATGATAATTGCTCAAAATGGTAATTTTTAACTAGTTATGAATCTACCATTATCTGTAGAATTAAATTAAATTCAAATTAAATTAAATTAAATTAAAAATTCAATAATTCAATAGATTCGTTAAAACTGTACAATGAAATAGAAAAGTAAGTAGATTACTAATTCAATGTAAAATCCCAGAGGAAAATTTGCTAATCAGCCATAATAGTCTTATCTTGTAAATTTAGACGTGTACCATTGATCTGTACACTGAAAGATGTTCGACAATTAGAAGGCTGTCCGGAATTTCAGTCAACATGTCAATTACTTAAGTATAATTAATTCATATGAAACCGAAAGCATATGATACTGGCGTTACTGATATATGTATATTGACCAATGTGTCATTAGAATTGACGAAACAGTCGACAATATTCACGATAGAGAAAATTTACCAACCTGAAATTAAGCATCAATATTATAGCAGTTTATTTGCGATTTCTCCCCGATTCTTTGAACTGTTATTAAACCATTGTAATTGTATATTTTGAGAATAGAATTCCCTCAACTATTCAAAGGATGAGATTTTCGATATTCGGTATTTCAAAATGAAAATTCAAAAATAGACTGCATTCATTATCAACCCACAGAATTCCTATTACAGCATGAAGTAATCAATATTCAGTACATTTTCCAAAAGAATTAATCGTCTGCATTCTGACATACTGACAATAATATAGAAAACATAATGTAATCACTACTTAACCGGTATCAATTTATAAATAAAAAACAGGATAAATAAAGGTAATTTACGTCAATATAATGACTATATTTAGTTCGAACCTACCAACATTAATTGAAAACGTCAATCAGACAATAACAAATCATCATGTTTTCTGGAAGAAAATCAATTGGACATGTTCACCACATTTCAATTCAATTCAATACCAAATACCCCAGAAATATTCAAAGCTCACCCTATAAATAATAATCAATCAATGATTAAAAAAGGCATCAGCAATGAATTAAAAATGCGTTGCTGAAGAAGGCAATTTCAATCATATGAGAACGGTAGATAAATAAATGTATTTTTGTTTGTCGACAGGTTTCCCAGCGGCAGCGTACGCGGCATACGCGGCAGGCCGCGGTTATTCTGGGTACCCTAGTTTCGGACTACCCTATCCGACAGGTAACCTTAGCCTTAACCACCTTAATCACCATAATACCGGCCACCATATCGCGCCTCTCAACCTGAACCTGAATCACATACAACCGACCCAGAATCCCCATCACAATCCGCCAACTCCAACCGCGCTCTTTTATCATCCCAATTTGGATCTCTACAATGCCATGCCTCTGTGAACTAACCTCGAGATCTGCGCGCACACTTTAACCAAAATCGCTATTATTACCGCTACCTTGTTACTATTACTCCTAATTACGATTATTATTATTATTATTATTATCATTATTATTAATATTATTTCAATTGAACGAAAAAATCGGCAACGAACGTTGTCAGAGCCAATCGTCCCTCGCGAGTCCATCGACTCCGATAGGCCAACGAATATTATTCACAAATCATTTACTACATAAATAAATAATAATTTTAAACGAATTATATATTATATTATATATTATATATATATGAAATATAAATATATATTATAATTGTATAAATATTCATCGAGAGACGGTTTTCCAATATGAAAAAAAAATGCAGAATGGTAGATAAACAATTTTCACTTTGTTGGGTCAAAGAGTCAGCGGTTTGCGACAAGCTTTTTTTTTCTTTTTCGTTTCCTCCGAGGAGATTTTCTTCTGACGAGGTTGGGGTAAATATAGCGTCGCCGATGATGCGGAAAAGGGTTTAACTCCGGGGCACTGCGGAAGGTGAAAGTTTTAAGACCAAAATTAAAATTGCTCAATCCAAGGGGTCGAGGTGAATCGATGATAATTTACGAGTTTTAATCTAAATTTTTTATCGCGAGAGAATTGAACTTTCTCAAGGGGGGGGGGGGGGGAAGAGAGTAAGAAATTGTTTTTGACCAAACAAAGTAGAAATGTACTGAAAAAAAGTGAAAACTCTACGGGTGAATTAAGCAAAGAATTATCGAAAAAAGTTTCAAAATTTTTCACTAAAATCGGAGAACGTAATATGTATATGTTTACGACCAAATAACAAAGTGCATCGTTTCGTCCAGTGAACAGATTAAAAAAGTAAAACACCAACATTTTCGGACATAAAAATGAAATATCGATATCGTATCGTTAATTTCGAGGATAAAAGAATTAATGGATCTTCAGAGTTTTTTTATTTTCAATTATTTAACAAAGCAGCATGAGTCACTCGACATCGAGAGAACGTTTTCAAAATTGTACGAGTTTAATTTATTATTCGATAATAATTAATTCAAACGCTCCACGTTGCCGGAACAAAAAGAATCACGAGAAAATTTTCTATCCGGAATATGAATTCATAAAATATTCCCAATTAAATCCACTAAAATAATCGTCAATATGCAAAATACATATACGTATACATACGTAAAGTAAATTCCCTCGCAAATTTCCGGCTTCATCGAATTTATCAATACGGAATAAATTATCAATTCCATTTAATTTTTTTCTCATTTACGATGAAAAATTCGAACAATTGATATTCCGTTCTTTACCCATTTTTTCATAGTCCTAAAAAAATACGACAATTCGATGTTTCGCCTTTTCGAAATATTCTTTTTGTGACCAAAAAAAAAAAGTTGACAAATCGAATCGTAAACAAGAGAGGAAAATTTTGAATAAATTTCTTTGTGTACGGGAATATTTATGTATGTGCGTCTGCGTACTCGTACGTGCGCGATTTATTCGTATGATTAATAATGCGAGGTATATCTGGTGTGGACAGTGATACGCGGAGGAATATTATCGATTTCGAGGGATGCGGTTTCGGTCCACGGAAATACGAGATTTTGATCGAAGTGCTTGATTATATTGGAGCGAGGCCAGGGAGTTTAGTGAGCCAATTGTTGACCGGAGAGCAAACGCGCAAGAGAGAAAAAGAGAGAGGAAGAGAGAGAGAGAGAGAAAAAAAAAGTTCATGGGTCAAGCAACTCCATCGGATTGAAAATCTCGAAAATCCCTGCGGAAAATTAAAATTTTTCGAGCCTGTATTTTCGTCAAGCGTTTATGATTGGAAAAAAGGGAAGAAAGATGAAAAAAGCTCGAGACTTAAAATGCCACGATAAACCGCGGATGATGATTAAAAAAAAGAAGGATGCATTTTTTAAATATCAAAGGGAAAATATATTTGAAAAAACAAAAACGTCGTTCGCCTGCCACGCGAATTCTTTGTTTTTTTTATTTGCATTTTTTATTTCTCTCTTGGAAAAATTTTGTACGATCAAAGATTCTAAATTGTTATTGAAAAAGGAAAATATAGTTTATTGGGGAATAGACATTCCTTCTTTTATATGTTACTAACAATATGTTCAGCATGGAGTCAAGTGAAAAAGAAATAAGAAAATGCAGACGTAGAAATAAGTAGAAAAAGTTGCAGCAGTGACAATTTAGGGAAAAAGATCAAGTAATCAGCCACGATTGAAAAAGAAAAAATAAACAGAACAATTTTTTGTGCACATTTCAATGTGAATTTACGGATGATGAATTTTTTTCTGGTTAAGAGCTTGATCTTTATTCACTATCCAGAGAAATTGCGACTCGCAAACCCAACATCTATTTTTTGATAAAATATATAATTCTTGTCGACGTTTACAAACGAAAAAATGCGGGGAAAAGTCCTAATCGAGCAAGATGAGAGTCAGTATTCTCTTGCAGAGAAAAATGTTTTCCGGACGTTGTAAAAATCCGTAACGAGTGACCGTGCAATTTCCACATTTTAACGATATTCCGGCACTCCGCGGATTCTGGGTTACCCTTTTTCCCATTTCCAAGCAAATCCCGCGAAAAATTCTTTCCTTTTAGAATTTTCCATCCCACAGAAAAATTCCGTAAAAGAACAAAGGAGTCAATATTTTTTAAACTCACGAAAAGAATGCACTTTATTGCAATATACTTTGAGAATATTCCTGAGTTGCAGAGTAAAAATTAAAATAATAAAGAAATCTTGACTCTCGCAATTTTTAAACTTTTGCTTCGCGCTGCTGGAACGTTCATTTATTATCCAACATTCACGAACCAAGCATGGCCATGCATATCGACAATCTGAAAAATCCTACAATCAAAATTTTGAGATAAATCCGTGTGTGTACAGGAAAGAATAAATGACCACAAGCTTGTTTTCAAAACGTCGAAAGACTTCGGAAGAGAGAGAAAAGGGAACAGTGACGAATGAAAAAAAGAAAGCTCGAAAGTGTCCTTGGGAATGGTTCACGAGGCATGGCCGTAGGAGAGGGCTTTTACTAATGCATCATCCGAAACGATGATCGATTTATCGATCTTGCCCTTTTCTTTTTTTTTATTGCTCATTATGTAGCGGAGCAAATCGAGCGAATGGCTGGTGCCCTCGAAAATTCGATTCTCTCCGACAAGGGAAATAAGAATAACGAATAAAGCGCCCTTCATCCCCTAAATAAAACAACGTCCGAAAAACATTCTCTCTTTTTGTCTTTTCGATAAAGATTTTTTCCCAGGAAAAAAAAGAAAGAGATGAGAAAATGAAAAAAAAAGGAGAGAGGAAGATACTCGTTTTGTTCCTGATTTCGTGGGCAGAGTGAAAATATCGCTCACGAACAGGCCTGAATAATTTCTCGAGGGAGGTCCGGACGAATAAACGAATCTCTTTGGATATCGTTCTCGGAGGGATCGCCCAGCTTACACGGGAAAATCCGACAAGATATTCACCAAGATTTTCTCTCTCACTCTCTCTCTCTCTCTCTTTCTTTGTCTTCCTTTCGCTCTCTTTTTCTCGACGATTGAATCCAATAACGAGAGTTAGATCGAAAATGACATTCGCGAATCGCGTTATTCGCTCGAGCCGAAGGCTCAATCGAGATCAGAGAATAACGCGTTATTCAATTTATCCCGTCGTATTGATTGACCGCGAAAAAATTGAGAATAGAGAAAATCGACACATATCGGAAAGAAATTTGAAAAAATCTAAAAAATTTGAAATAAATGATGAATGAAAAAAATATACATGTTACAAACGAAAAAGGGTTTGACGAGCTCGCAATTTGTCTGAAGTCACGTGCTCACGCTGTTACATCCCTCACGTAGAGCTTGATTTCTTCTCTTATTCAAATTGAACGATGCAGAATTTTTTTTCAAATTTTAACCCCATCTTTTTATCTGTTTTTTTGTCATTATTGTTAATTTGTAAATTACTGAACTAGTTAACTTTGAATAAACAATTTGAGATAGTCTGCATAGAATTTATTTTTTCATACGTGAAAAAATAGAGTTGAGATTTCATTTTCAATCTGCATCGATCAAAATTTTCTCAAAGTAACTTTGATTCATATATATACTCGTAGTGACGTAGCTTTACTCTATACTTTTTTGGTTTTATGCTTGTAAATTTTTGTACACACATCTGTAAATTTTTCCGATATCTAGTGTGGTTTGAGAGTTGCGTTTTTATTTTTGTTTATTTTGTGGTTTGTTTTTGGCCATATTTGAATTAGTTCTTTTTTCTTGAGTTTTTTGGCGGGGTAATTTAGGGGGTTGGTATGGGTGTAATTTTTGCAGGTGCCTTGGGACTACCGACACTCAGTTCCGGAGACCCGTCGCTGCACACCTACTCGACAGAGTACAGAATCATTCCCGAACAATGAGAACCGTATCCAAAAATGGCAAATTGAATTGAAAGCGAGGCGAGAAAAAAAGGCGAACGAAAAAGTAACGTTAAACTCGAAAGAAAAAAAAATGAAATTGAACGCTTTGAAACGGGAGAAAGGTAAAACGAGAATAATTCAAGTAAAATGGAGAAAGAGCAACGGCACTGAAGTATCAAAATTTACAAGACCAGCGTCGATTATCGAGTGCAAGATTTCGACTGTGCACGAGGGTATAAATAAAATTTTCACGATGGAAATTTGAAAAATTTCGTACTGAATTTTTTTTTCCAATCTAAATCGATTTTAAAAAATCGTTAAACGATTTTCCGAATTATGAAAGCAAAAGAGTTGAAAAACGTAAAAATAAAAGACAAAAAAGTCGAAGTTATATAGTCACAAGAAAAAATATACACAGGAAATTGACAGAGGATATAAAATAGTATCGATTTATAAAACGATACAGAGTCTTTAAAAATCTCAAATAAACCAAAGTTTTTTTTAAAATTCTATTCAGAAAAGAAAAAAAGAAGTAATTACACTTTCTACATCATTGAATTTTTAAGTATTTTCAGATTTATTTCTCGTACAGTTGAATCGTTGAAAAATCGTGTTCCATGGCGGTTTTGGCACGGGGTTGAAAGAGAAGTGCGTCAAGGGGATGCGGAGAGAGAAAGAGTGAGAGGTGGAGAGTAGGAGAGAGGGAGAGAGAAAGAGAGAGGAAAATAGAAAGAGAGAAAACGAGGAACGTCGTATTTCACAGTCATTACCGCATGGGTACGGGCGCACGCTCGCCCGCCCGTTTCTCGATTCAGCCACGCAATAAATCGTCGGTTACCGTTAGCGTGACAGAAGCGAAGAGACGAGCAAAGAGAAGATACGGGGGTTCAGTTTATTGTGAGCCGCTTCAACCCTCTTCGTTGCTTTGCAACAGCAGCGCCTCTCCGGAACTTGTTCCAACCTTTTTTTTTTCTTTTTTTCCGATTCTGTTTTTTTTTCGCTCTCTCAACCTCTTTCTACATTTTCCGCGATATTTCCCTTTCTCTCTCTCTCTGTCTCTCTTTTACTCGACGACGCATTTTTTCTCTCTCTCTCTTTCTCTCTCTCAGGCACATTTTTCGTCCCTCTCGCGAATTTTTCAACTCTCTCGCATCTTCCTCCGCTCGCACTTTTTCCGTCTGGAGCCTCTTCTCCGTCTCTCTCGCGTATTTTCCATCCTCCTCGAAAATTTTCCGTCTCTTGCTCTTCTTTTCAACCCCGGACATAAACGATAGAGTTTGCGCGACTCGTTTAATTTCTTTGGTTTGTATCATATCGATAAAAAAACAATCTAATCGATTTTTCCCGCTCTCTCTCTCTCTCTCATTCTTTCTCCCTTCGTTGACTCTCTTTTTCTTTCGGCGGAAAAATCGTTTTCTCTCGTCTTCATTGTCGAGTGACCGGAGCTCTCGTGGAAATCGAAATCGAATGAAAAAAAAAAAACAAAAGAAAAAAGAACGAGGAGGAGAATCCTCTCGCATTGTTCCTCAAAAGAGAGGAAACAATCGCACGGATACTTATTTTTCGCTGGTACGCGAGTATACGAGCTATTTTTCAAAAATACCCACACATCGAGATATTCCTTTTCTAAGATTTTACAAAAACGAGAAAAAAAAAATATATAACGCGGAATTACTGAAATCCCCCGAGATTTTTGCGAGATTAACGTTTTTATCGTTTTTTCTTATCCGTTTTTCTTTTTCCTTTCAAAATCACTGTCTCGTCCGTGGCTCAATTTCCACCCACATCGACCTAAAAAAAATTGCGATCTATACTATACTCGTATGTAAACATTGTAAATATTCCTAATTAAAAGAAGAAAAAGAAACGAAGAAGATAAATTTAAACTCACGAAAGAGGATAAAAGCGACGCGAGCGGATCAAAATATTTCAAACTCCCGTTTTAATTGAAACAAAAGTGAAATCATAATCCGCAACAAGAATGAAATATACGAAAATATAGAAGCGAGCGTATTAAAAAATTGTTATAAAATATGTGGATTCGTAATACACGATGCCTTGGCCTTTCTTTTTGCCGGATGGTGCGTTATCGCGGATTATAAAATGCAAATATATATTACGAATGATAAAATAATAATAATAATAATAATATAAATATAACAATAAAAAAATTAATAATAACACTAAGAATATATAGATAAACCGCATTATACTCGCTAGCGTTATTGACACGAAGGAATAATTTTTATTTGATTTTCCGTCTCGCTCCGAAATAATCATACAAGAATCGAGAATCTATCGAAGACATCGCTGTTTCAAGATTTTCGAGACGTTTCTTTTTTCTTTCTTTTATTTTCGTTTCGTTGGTACATATACGGAATAAAAGTTGTTGACTCGTGATCGTCATTGAGTTTGTTTATTTATAGCGAATAAATAAGTACGCCTGTATACATAAAAAGTGCATGAATATTGGATTCTGAGAAGCAATGTAAATCGATATTGTTCATATAATAAAATTTGTTGATCAAGGAGTGCCCACGTGCCAGAATATGTGTTAAATAAGCATTAAAAATGAGATGAACGAGAAAACGAGGATCGACGCGCCGTCGTTTTTACGATATAATTTTTGCCGTGCGACGAAAATGAAAAAAAAAAAGAAATGAAAGTGAATGTACAAGTCGTTGAGTAGGAATGGGAAAAAAACGCGACGATCGATGAAACTCGTTAAAAATTTGTGTGCTCGTTAAATTTATTTTGTCACACCCTTCGAAACATTCTGAATATTTTTCTCCCGAAACTAATCCCGAAACGTAAAAAACGTATTCTTTTTGTATTGAAATTTATTTCGATTAAAATTCCCATTGCAAGCAAAAAATTTAATATGAACTCTTGGTGGCGATTATATTTCTGGAAGTTGTGCAAAAAATGTTCACAGACGCATGGCTGGCAAACTCTGTGGTTCTACGTCAAGCGAAACGTCGCCTGCCTCTACCCCCATTCCATTAGGTATATCGCCAAAACAAAAAAAGAAACAAAAACGAGAATTCTCGAACACAGAGCAGACACGCAGACACACGAACACGCACCAAAAGTGAAAATCAAAAAGTTATAAATTCGAATACGAACGATGTGCAAATCCGGAAATTTGGGAAAAAAAACATTGAAACAAACGAGAACAAATTTTGATCATGAAACAACGGTTGAAAATGTGGAAGAAAAATTGTTCTCTGTCATTTGATTCAAAAAATATCCTGATTCCAGAGAAAGAGAGATAAAAATGGATGAAAAATAAATTTTCTCATCAACGAAGGACGTGAAAAATTGAAAAAGAAAGTAAAATCACATTTTTTAATCTAAACAATAAAAAAAATATATATATATTCTAAATCGTCTCTCTTTCTCTTCGATTTTCGAAAAATACTTATTCTGTACGCCTACAAATGTCACTACGAAAAAGCGCACGTCCGAATCTAGGATGCCCCGTATAGCAGGTTACACGAACAAAATAAGAAATATCACAAAGTAAAAAAGAATCGAAAAAGTCACACTTCCAAAAGTAAAAAATAAGAAGAAGAAGAAGAAAATAATAATCTGGTAAATGCACCTTTTTCCTCTCCTCTCTTTCTTTCTCGAAAAATATTCCTTTCGCCCAAATTCCCTGCCTCGTAAAAATAAAAATCTGTCTCTCTGGTCTCTCCGAAAATAAGGAGAATTCGAAAGAAGGAAGGAAGAAAGAAAGAAAAGAAGGACGAAGAATCGAAGTGAAAAAAGACGAAAAAAAAAACGAAAAATAAGACACACAAACGAAACAAACTTTCTCTAAAATTAAAGTGTTTCTCTCGTAGTATCGTTGATCAGTAGATAAATAAAAGTAGTGAGTTCTATGTAATCTCTAAGCTAAAGCCTCTTGATCGATCAATCCAAAAGTGAGATAAAGCAAGAAGCAAAAATAACCAATAAATAAGAAGAAAAAAGTCGAGCGAACGAAAGAAATCAATTAGAGTAGGTGATTAGGTGTATCGCGGATAGGCATTTCCGGTCGTGGAGAGTGCAGTTTGCGGCATCGAGAGGGAGAAAAAAAGAAACCGAGAACCGAAAAAAAGGAACGAAGGAGAATGCAGCAAATTTCAATCTCTCCGATCCGTTAATCAAGAAAATGCAAAAAAAAAGGGAAAAGGAGATGAGGAAACGGAAGAATTAATACTGCTAATCGTAGTGTAAGACCCCATTAGACGAAATAAGAGTTCCGAGATCCTCGTAGAAGAGAAAGCTCTCTTTGAGAAACGAAAAAAAAAATGAAAGAAAGAAGAAAGGAAAGAACAAAGGGATGAGGAGAAAATAAGAAAAAGGGAGAATTGGTAGCGCCCAAGGCCATCGAAAGGATTCTACTTTTCGTTCGATTTCTTTTCCTTTCTTTTCGTCTCTTTTTTTTCTCTCTCTTTTTTAATATCCAATCGCTTCCTTGCCCCCCTCATCGCCCAGTATCGTCGTAGTCTTGACTCTCCTGTCGCTAAATCCTCGATCACTGTCTCTGTCTTGTCTATATATGTATCTTTCTCTGTCTCTCTCTCTCTCTCTCTTTCTCTATTTCTATTCCCGTCCAATTGATTATCATTCTTACGCGCGAAAATCTGTGATTCAGTTTCCAAGTCGATTTTATCGTCGCCCGAGCAAGGCAAAAAAAAGAGAGAAATAATAACAGCAAATATCTAGATATGGGAAAAAAGTACTATTAATGACGGTGAGAGAAAAATTGTTTTCTCCGAGGGAAGAATTTTTAGCTAGACACGCGTACAGTTTCTAAGGACGAGTCCGTCCTCGTTGCCCGAGCTGAGGAGACGCTCGAAATTTCGAATGACGATTTTAAAAACTATTTATTAATGTGAAAACGAAAAAAAAAAAAACGATAAGAGATTTAAAGTGAAACAAATGCAGGGCGAAGTAATTTCATTTGTTGCCAAAGAATAAGAAATTTCGCGGTGATACATTTTGTGTGAATTTAAATCGTTGTGGCGTCGAATCCGAGTATGTGTTTGTGCGAGAAGAGAAGAGTGAACGGTGAAGAGTGATGAAGAAGCTCGAAAGAAACTCTGACGAGTCGGAACGCAAGAAAAATCAAAAAAAAAAAAATGAAACATAAGAACTGGAATGAAGATTTTTGAAAAAGTCACACAACCTTGAGTTTACGTGTATTTATATTTGTATTTGCGTATAAATATAAATATACGTACTATATGAATAAACACATCTGTCCTGAGCTTACATTTGTTATTATACACGATGCTTAACAATATTATAATATTTTTATGCGCGCCAGCAGCTCGCACACGCTAACTTTCTCCAGTAAAAAACGCGCCTCGAAAATTGAAAATGAGTTTTAACGAGAGAACGAAATAAATCAGTGAATGAATAAAAAAAAAAAAATTGGCAAAATATTTAGACGAATGAAGAATGAAATAGTGTGGAGCAAAAGTTATCGCTGTCGAGCTGCGGTTCAATTGTTGCTATTCGTAAGAGTGTTGTTATAAAAAAGAAAAATGCGATCGCTCCGAGTGTCTGTTGACGACTGGCGAAAGAGAACAAATAACAAGAAACACGATGAAAAATCGGTGATAAAAAAATGGAAGATAAAAATCGAGGAATAAAAAAATTAACGAGGAAGAGGAAAAATATTTTCCGGGGCGCGACACTTTTCTTCTCTTCGTTTCTCGTTGCTTGATCGAACTGGAAGAAGAAAGAAAAACTTGCGTCAAGAGAAAAGGGACAATTGCGAATGAGGGATACGAAGATTTTGAGAAATAAGGAGAAACGAATAATCTACGATAATCGAGAAACATTGCTCTGGAAGAGAGAAAAAGCGATTATTCAACGTGCAAATAAAACAATGAATTTACTATTTACACGTAAATTACGCGATATCTACGAAAACACAAAAATAACACACGGACACACGTATGATAATTGTAACGATTCGCTGAAGCTCTATCATATGATAAAATACGTTTAAGGAATTATACAAAATAATTAATGTCTGTAATAAATAAAAAAATATAACGCAACAAAAGAACGAGGAAATGATGAAATTGTATGAAAAAGAGTAATAATAATATCAAGGTCTTTATGTTCCTAAAAAAAAAGAAAAGATATTTCTTCCATTGAACGATACCGAGGTTTGCACATTTTTTAGTTTCCTTTTTTTCTCTAAAAAGGTAAAATGAAAAAAAAAAGTACTATGAGCTCAGAATCATCGCCGACACCGAGAAAAAATATTTTCAAATTTTGTGATTATACGCTATATTTTTGTCACCTGTTCTTGATAATAATTATGATAAAAAGAGTAACAATAAAAAAACGAAATGAGAATGGAAACGTGTGAAAAACGCTCTCTCGTAAAGTGACGTTGCGTAGGCTAAAAGCGAAAAGCAATTTACATCGAATGTGAAATCTCGAATAAGAAACAACTGACCATTAAATTTCAATAATTACAATGTACACACGAGAGACATGCATGTCATTTCCATTTTTATGTCCACGATATTAAACTTTTTTTTAAATTTTTATTTCCACTAATATAAAAAGTGATCTCGATTTCATTTTTATTTTTTTGAAATTTTTTTTGAAACACGCAATTTACTCGAATTTACTTGCAACAGAGTATAAATTAAAAATTATTTTGAGAACGAAAAAAACAATTGAAAAGACAAGATAAAAAAGAATCGAAAGAACAAACTGTTTTTCAGTTGTTTTTTTTTTAGCAAAAGAGAAGTTTAATTTAACCTTTTTGACAAGAGTGAGATGGTGGAAGATGCCAAAGAAATGAAAAAAAAAATTGTGTAAGAGGGTCTCTCTTGTTTGGGTAGGAGCGGTCGTTTACCGCGCGGTGGGGCCAAGGGTGGGCCGAATGTCCGTCAGCCCCAGCGGGGGTTGTACCGGTAAGCTTCAAAATCCCAAATGTGACTACCTTGTTAAAATCCCTCAGTTCTCGTGTTCTCGCTCGTGTTTTACGATAACCGTATATAATCCTTAGTCCGTAGATAATACACATTTTTACACAAGGTGTCACAAAATTGAATGTCAATAACGAAAAAAAGCAGATTCGCATCGAAATCTGAGACGAAAAGTCTCAGCAAATCCCGAAGAGTTATCGATGTACGTACAAAATTTTGCGAAAGAGTAAACATCGAGTAATCGATTTTAATACTGAACGAAAGGATTCTCCAGAAAATTCTGAAACGAAAACTATTTGGGCGTTTTTCAATCCGAGCATATCCTAAAGAGTTATGGACCGATAAAGTTTTAAGCCAGTCAACGAGCGCCACGTTTACAATCACGTGATCAGCACGTTTTTTATTGGCCGACGCTCGAAGCTCGATAACTCCTCAACGGTGCTTCGCACTGAAATATGCGTCAGGACTTTTCGTCTTGAAATTTCGTATAGAATCCAATTTTCTTTGTTTTGCCATTGAATTATACGACACCCTGTATATTCAACTTTTATTAAACAGAATTTTTTTTTCGACAACTGCCACGGGGCTCTCGAATGTCATTCACTCTTTCCATTCTTAATTGTCAATTTAGACGCAAATAAGCGTTATTAAAATCTTCCTAGCTCGAGCAGTGTCTCATCAATCTTTTTATATTGAAATTATAAACTTCAAGCAAGTATTTTTTCACACAATTATTAAACAATATTTCATAAAAATTTGCAGTAAATTTAAAATTTGAAGAGTTTATATTTACTTACAGTTCATATCCATACATTTGTTTTTATGAAGGCAAAAAAAGCCGTCAACGGTGGAAACCGAAAAGGAATAAATCCGTGTATGAAACATCCCAAATGTAAATTTCCACCTTCCATATGCATATGCATTATATTTGAATTAACACACTATAAGTACGAGATAGTGTTGGTTGAAATTAACTGATTGGATATGTATTAATATCATGATTATTATTTAAATTATCATTGTTGATTTGATTATTTATTTTGTTGATAATATATATTGGGAATGCCTAATAAATAGGATTACGATGAAAAACGATATAACGAATGCTAGATTTAAATATATTTGTGCATCCGATGCTCGTCTTGTATCATTTGCGTGAATTTACATGGATTAAATTGACAATGAATTTGAAAAATTAAAATGCATTACGATTGATTGTAAATTTCGGATATTTTTGAATAATTGTTTCAAGAAAATTGATACTACGAGATATTTTTTTTTATCTTCACCGTTCTTACAAATTATTTTCTCTTTTTTTCTCGCAGTAAGTCCCTTAAGAATGAAGTCTCTTAAAAATCAGAAGGGTATAATTTGAGGTTTGGAAGATTCTGCTCAGGTTTCTTCATCACTGAATTATCCACGAGGCTCATTAGCGATTTCACGGTCGGATCGGTTAACAACGTCGTTCGAGCTTGATGATTTAGGAGATGAAGTAATTCAAGGACGCCCCTGAATTCATTCTCTCCTGTCCTCTCTGTCTCGGTCCTTATCGCGAGATCTCAAATAACTCTGACGAAACGTTTCTTCTCACATTTTTTTTCTCCGTCGTTCCTTTTTTCCCGTCATTCCGATTCGTCCTTCGTATCCTTCTCTTTTTCTCGGGCTTTGTGGTCTACGTATAATCGCAATCCCCAATCTCTTATCCGGGGAAATGACGCTCGAAGCTTTCCTCCCTCCCTCCCTCCCGGCCGCCCCCGCTACAGATTCCATCAGCATTTAAGATTTTTCGTTTCTCCTCTTTTTTCTAATTTCATTTTCTCGAGTATGGGAGACGAGTGAATTTAAACACGAAAAATAAACCTTACTGAGAGATGAGAATGAAAAGCCGATATCGAAAATCCTGGGAAAAAAGCTCTCCGCTGTACTTTAATTAAATTTTCGAATTACGAGATTTAGATTTGTACCCCCGAGTACGTATGAAACTTTTGTACATTTAATTATTAGTCTAGCCTATACAGATAACGTAACGAGAGATCTGTTTGCTTTATATTTGTTTGTTTTTTCAATTTTATTTTCATTTTCTCTGTTTCTAAAGAAATTAATAACATTAAATGTTGAGGCCAAATATTATTTCACATATATACTACGTGTCTTGATAATGTAACATTTAATTAAATATCCCGTAATTTTGTAAAATGGTGTTGGTTATGATTGCCTAGCTCATAGTATAAAAAAAATGTAAACGAAAAACGTATAAGAGTCGAAAAAAATAGCAAACTTCAATGGTTTCGTTTTGGAGTGGAAATCCGCCGAATACGAGGTCTGTTTTTTTTTAAATAATTTTTTAGCATCCGGTAAAAAGACTTATCGATAAAATTTTGCATTTTGTGCCTTCGCTGCTTTTTGTTTTTTTCAAATCTGTTCGAAAAAAAAGTTGAAAAATGAAGAAAAGAATGGACCGAGTATGGCGATTAGTGATCTCCAGAAATTCGCAGTTCAACGGGTAAGAGACAGCAAAATTAATCGATTTTTATGGGAAAAGAGAAAGAACGAAGGTAAATGGAGTTGCAAATCTCGTCGAGATCCGTGGATCGTCGGAGAAATGAGAAAAGAAAAAAAAAATTGGGAAAGAAAGTGGGACGTTGGGTATCGACGAAGAAACATCCCGGGACGGGACTGTTGCGGAGAGACTGATGACGAAGACTACCCCGAAGATGATGCGGTTTCACCTAGGGGCGAGTAATTCTACAATCTCTACCTTAAAAAACTCAGAAAGAAAGCAACCAAAAAAAAAAAAGAAAATAACCCGCTGTGCTCTTTTTGTAGTGCAGAAAAACAGAGAAAGAAAAAAAAAGAGAGAATCCGTACACGTTTATCGCCGTGTATAAAGTGTTTTAAATTCCATAGTAAAGAGAGAAAAATAGTTGAGCGTCAACGAGGCTCCGAACTGTCGAAGAGTGGAATTGAAAAATGTCGTATAAATGTCTGAGCGACATTATCGACGTCCAAATGATATCCTGAGCATCAATACGACATTATAAACTTCAGAATGACACATATGTCGAAATTTTTTCCATCAACATCAAAAAATCGTTTGAATAATTTAATACGCGATTTGAAATCTCTTGTCAAAAATGTCGAAGTGCGCCGCAAATTTGACGAGGTCGAGGCCTCGTTGGCGTGAGAACGTAGTCGACCTAGAAAAAGTTCAAATTACACCAAATCTAAATAGCGACTGGTTTTAGTTACAATTACAGTAGAAATTCAGGCCTCTCCAAACTTGACCACTGTGAACTTAAATTCCAAGTACTTGAGTAGATCAGTGCCGAGGCTTTTATATCGTCCTGTTATTATTATTATCATTATTATTAGCACAATTATTGTTATTATTATTATTGTCATTGTTATTATTCATTATATGTAAATAATACGTACACTTAATCAAAAGAGCTCCAGAATTATGCATAAAAATAAATATGTGTACGTCCATGTGTGTAACGTAAGAGATTCGAATAGAAATTATAGTAAATATTGTCATTATTTTTTTCGTTGTTGTTTATTACTGAGTAAAAAATTGTTTATCGTTGAAACATTTATGATTAATGATTCATTGTCATAGACAATAAAACGAGGATGGTTACCTATCTGAACGCGTATCAAAATTCAAACTATAGTCAAAATACTCAAAATTGTATGCGAAAAGTCGTCAATGAATATTACGTTGATAAACGTGAATATATAAAATGAGATTGTAAAGATTACGTTTGAATAAAATGATTCGTAACCATCCTAGCGATGTAGATAAAAATCAGGCGTCGTATATAAATATATATTTACATTATTGTGTGTGAATATATATTTATGAATTAATTAATTTAAATATTTAATTAATAGATATCGTGTGGTGCGAGTGCGAGTGACTTTGTTGATCGATTAGATTGGAGACGTCGATCGCGTCGTATTTAATAACCACTACTATACATAGACCATAGAAGAGAATAAAGAGAGCCATAGATGAGTAGAAACATAGTAAAACTGTAGACATAGCAAGAGAGTCGAGTCGCTTAATAATAATTAATTTTTTTAATTAATTGACTAATGTCTCATTGACGATCGTTGTATACGTGAATTCACAATGGCGAGTGTTTCAAACGGTGCAATGATCGTTTTTGTTGATTATTCACCCAATATATCCGAGCTTTTTCATACGAGAGAAAAAAAAATAATGAAAAAAGCCATATACACACACAAAAATCAAAGAGCCCAGGACGAACCAATTGTTATCGTTATCATTGTTAGATTAAACTTTTTTTTGTCTCTTAGTGAACAATTATGTGAACTTAGAATAGAAAAACGTGGCCCGGTGTCACGCTTTGTCACGTAGAGTATAGTTTGAGAAAAGAGTGAAAAAAAGTAAGAAAAATGAGATAAAAGATTCTTATTCGGAAAACAAAGTGTGACGATCATTCGTTCGTAGAAATAGTTTTGAAAATAATCTTTGTGTTTAACGATTTTTCTATCATACATATATCTGTCATTTTTTTTTTTCATTTTTCGTATATGGTATCGTGAGAAAATTAATTAACACGTTTATATATATAACACATGTCTCTCTTTCATCCCTCTGTTTCGCAGTTTAGCTCGATGCTGACCAACGCTATATAACAATTCTCGATGACGTCCGCTTTGAAAATTTACTTTAAAATGTGGAAAATGAAATGATTTTATCAATAATCGAACTAACGCTCGAAACATCCAATTCGCTTTTTTTAACGATGTGTTGCTTCTGACGGCCAATTTACTGATGCATTTTGCTCCCGAATCCCGTATCGCAAAAAAAAATCTCCCTGTGGTGGAATTTGTAAAAAAAAAATGTTTGTCTACAACCCAGCTTTTTATTCTTGCATTATTTCTGCATTTTTGAAAATCTGCTTTGTTTCCAGCTTGTCACAGTAAACTGTAACATTTTTAAAATCCCTTCCTTCCTCCTGGAACAAAAAATTGACATTTCTTTCTCTCATATTTTCGCGAGTTCAGACATTTTGCAAATCTTTTTTTTTTTCTTTCTTTCCTTTTTTTCTCGTCACATTTGTCTCTGCACGCCTCATTTTAGCACGATCTTGGGAAAAAGAAACTCGAAATAGATGAACTCTTGGCCTACATACGAAGCGCGTTTCGAGATCCTGGATTCGGGCTGAGGCAAGATTTTCGCGAAACTTTCGCGGAGTTTCTCAGATCGCCGAGGGGCTTCCTCGTATCTCAAAGCGCTTTCCGCCCCAATCCGACGCGATCGAACATTTTTTCACCCCGGCAAACGCGCTTTTTCGTCAACTCCATTTTTCACGGTTCGAAAAATCCGACGCAGCTCCAATTTCATTTTTGAGACGAAAAAATCTCATTTTTACTCCTGGAATTTTTCCCGCTTTATTTTCACTGTACGGGATAAAAGCCCATTATCCTATATCGCGCGTAATCCTATTGAATAAAAAATACGCGAGTCAAATTTAAAAATTCAACACTTCCATTACTTTTTGTGGTTAAAAATGTATCATTTTTACAACCTACGTAATATAATCAGATAAAACTCTTTCGAATTTTAAATGAAAATTATTTCAAGTTAAACATTTCTATAAATTCATTTTCATATTAAAAAATAATTAATTTCACCTCGTGTCCGACGTTACATCTTTTTCAACTGAATTTACAAGTACAAAAATTCGATTATTTTTCGAAATAAAAATTTCGAAGTATTTCTCTATGTAAAAGATATTTCTCGACTGACTCAAAATTGTTACAAAATTCTCTCCTCACGATAAAAATTTCTTTGTTTCACTGCATAATTTTAACTTCCTATTAAAAATTTTCATTCAAAAACTTACTATCACTCTGAAGTAAAAAAATGTATCTCATCTCCCTCAGCGATAGAACGAACTAATTCGAAACGTTCATTACGTCAATATTAAAATTTTTCAAAATTAGCTCGGATTCGGCAGAAAAAATTTATTTTTTTATCGCGTCTCACGTGACTCAACTGTAGAATGAGGTAAAAGAGGGTTGAGAGCGAAGGGGTGGCGAGAAAAGAGCGATACAGGAGTACAGGATAGTTTTCCGGGTCGAGTGGGATCTCGTAACAAACCCTCGCAGGCTTTTACGTTCTTTTCTTGTCTGTACAATTTTTTTTCACCATCTTCGCGTGGCTCTATCTCTCTCTCTCTCTCTTTCTCTCTTTCTTTCTCTCTCTCTCTCTCTCTATCGCGTCGCTCTTTATCTCGCTCGGTTGGCCCGTGATTTTTATTATTTTCCGGGACTCGCGAGAATGGCGTGTGCCCTAATGTCTCGCCGTAACCGGGGAGCTACACGAATCCGGACGCGCACACACGAAAATGGAGACCGAAAGAGAGCGGGAGAGTTGAAGCCTCGGGGCTAAAAAAGTTACCGGAGTAATCCCTTTTTATTTCCCGTCGTTTTATCGAGCCTCCTGGTGGTATTATACGCGAGGCCCATCCTTATCCCGTATACGAAACGATCCACGTGTACGTAAGTGCTTGCCCACGAATTTACTCGAAGGAAATAAAACAAAAAAAAGGAACGGAAAATCCCTCGCGATCAGACGATAAGCTTTCCGTCAATCTCGTCCCTTATTTTTCCCCCCGTTTAGAAAAACAGAAAAAAAAGTGCGACGCAACGAAGAGCAAACATTTTCGAAAAAAAAGCGTTTTTTTTTCCCAATCGCCAATTTTCTGTCTTTTTCCTCGATCCACCGTTCGTTCGATTTTAATTTTTTTTTTGTTCATTACAAGAAAATATTGCGGATGAGAAAAATCTTTTTTTTTTCGTTTATTTACTTTTCCGCAATTTTCCTTATCAGTTTTTGTCCTCCCCACGTTCTCAGAGAAGTTATTATTTCATCGTTATCTTCTCTTCTTTCTTCTCTATTTTAATGTCAGGAGTGCCGGCAATGTACTACCACGGAAGCCCGGGGAACGAGAGTGCGGCTCGCCCGTACTCGGAGCCTACGATGCAACATCTACAAAGGAGTTCACTGCGGAAGAAATGTATGGAAGTCGTATCTTATCAATTCTCACTGGAGCGCGAAAGGCAACGAGATGAGAAAAAAAAAATTAAAAGACAAAAGAAATTAAGAAAAATACGAGAAATAGACGATGCACGATGAAAGACGATAAATAAATCTTTTCTTTTTTGCTTTTTTTTTGTTCAACGATCCGAATTGAAACGATATATAAGATATATAAAAATCAAGACACCGCTTCTCTCTCACTTTCTCTCTATCTCTTTCTGCAATTAAAAAGAAATCTTTCGCTATATTCTTCGAAGATAGTTTCGAGAACTGAAAATTATAGAATGAGACGTATATCAGAGTCGAGTACACGCGTTTCATACATTTCTGCCTGACGGTTCTCTGCTCCCTATCGAGAGAATTATTGTGACTGTTGTGATAACGTGTTCCGTGCTGCACAGCTTGTTCTTCGAGAAGAAGAGACTATGATTAATTTTTTATATATTTTTTTCTTTTTCTCATTCCTCAATTCTTTAAATTTTGTTCAATTTTGTCGTTATCTCTTTTATTATTTTGTCCCGTCACGAAAAATGAATCGAAAGTAAAGAGTGACCGACGAAGCAACACATTCATCATTTTTGTTGTCGAGATGAAAAAAAAAAGAGAGAATAAAATAAATGATGCGGAAAGTGCAGCACGGGAGTGCTTTTTTTCTTTAAAAACATTGACCGCTGGTCCTCTGACCATCTCTCCTGCATCCAGGTGTAAAAGCTCGCCGGGCCAATCGTTAATCAGAGCTTTGTGTTTCAGTGGATCTGACCAACGGACAACTCACCCCGAACAACAATACGCCATTGCTGACACAAGCACTTTCTGGTACGTTTCACACAATCAAAATCAAATTATTTCCATCAGCCTCTCTCTTTTTCCATCATAAAATCTTCGACGATAAATTAAATCTTCACAAATTGTCCGTCATTCCTTTTTGTAATTTAAACAAGGAATAAAATCTCACGAAATTGATACAAATTAAAATCTCGAACGAAATATTAATTATTTTTAATTTTTATGAATTATTTCAACTTGAAAAATGATAAATGATAACAGACGAAAAACGAAATTTCACGAATTTAGCCTTGATGCATTAGTAAATGAAGGAAGAAAAACGTTACATTTTCTGTGAAAGCTTTACAATAGAAAGACGGAAGAATATCAGTGAAATCGAACGAAAGATTGGATAAAAGATTTTCATCAGATTTCTCATAAAAATGAGTCAAGTCGCTGGAGTAGTTGAAAGAAGGAGAGAAAAAAAAAGGATTCTTTTGTCGTGAAATTTTATTTATCCGGTATAGGAGGACAGAAGTCGCGAGGTTCTAATAATTCTTCATGCCAGACATTTCCTTCGACTAATTCGAGTTTTGTGAAAAAGTCTCCGCGATAGAGAGAAGTACGTAGGAGAAATTGTGTGAGAGCCGAAATCGGTTTTTACGCTCGAAAAATTTGGTCCGCGGGTGTATGCGATAACGCTGAAAGATCGCTCGAGGCGATATCCCGGACTTTCATCCCTCACATTCGTATTTTCGTTACTTTTTTTTCCCCCGCTCTCGCTCGCATCTCCTTCTTTTGTTCGAGTTCACGTGAGCTTTTCATTCTCCGCTAGGATTTTTCCTCCCTTCCTCTCTTTCTCCTCTCGCAATCTGTTCTCAAATAAATCAAACTTTTGAATCGCCTCGTATCGTTTCTCATTCCTCTCTCTCTCTCTCTCTTTTCATGCTGACAAAACTTTGTAACCGTTTGCCAAACCCCGAACTCGTCGCATCCCCCTCTCTCCCGGGTCTCCACCGTTTTCTCGAGAGTTTAAAAGCTGAATGGGTTTTTAGATTGTACCAAGAAGCGCGCGGAGAAGCCTTCACGGTTTGTCATCTCTCCGCCCTTGGCTTCTCCCAGAATTCTTTTCCTTTTTCCCTTCTCCCCCTCTCTGCCCCATCGTCCCTTTTCCTCCCCATTTTCCACAAAGCATTTTCGTATGTATATATATACATGTTATACGTATACTATATGTATATATATGTATACACGTAGATACGATTTTTCTTTTCGTCCCTTCACTCGGAAACTTTGAATTCCTCCACTCGTCGCGACCCGTTGCTCCCTGTAAATCACGAACAAAAAAAGAAAACAATTTTTCCTCGTTGGAATAAATCTCCGCGACCGCCTCCTTTCAATTAAGGTTTCAAACATTTTTTAAGCTTCGACGATTTTTTTTCCCGACCGCGAAATAAATTGTGCCGAAAAAAAAAATTACAAATTAAAGGGATATTTAAAAAACGATTAGTCTCAGGGTGGAAGAATTGAAGAGGGAAAAGTTTTCACTTCCCTGCTTATTCCTTAAAAAATGAAATAAACTTGGAAAATTTTCCAAATTCATTACACCGAAAGAAAATGGAAAGATAATTGCAGAAAAGAAATTAGCAAAAACAACAGATATATGAGGAGACACAATAAATAATGTAAAATGTATTGTTTCAGTGATGAATAATTATCAGGCGGCCGCGCAGGCAGGATTTCCTCCGGCCTCACCGCACGGCGGAGGTGGCCACGGAGGACCCCAGGGTCGCTCGTTTCCAGCAGCGAACTCACCCGGTCCAATAGACATGTACAGTACGAGCGCAGCGGCAGCGGCGGCGGCAGCGGCCGCAGACTCGGTCGCGAGTTACGTCCAGGCGGCCGCGAGCCCTCAGCCACCGACAACGGCTTTTCCGGCGATCGCAGTTTCCCGCGCCCCGCTCAACTACAGTCCCGTAAGTTTCGTAAAAACAAACTAAACTTAACCTCCAGAAAGAAAACTTTTCTACACTTTCATCATTTTGCGCTCGATTTATTTATCCACCGCATATAAAACGTAATATTTTATAAATAATGATTTTTTCAATAATTATCATGAATAATGAAAATGTATAAAATAATAATAAATATAGTTAAGAGAGCGAAATGATTGAAGAGCAAAAAGAAATAGTTGATTAATTTTGTTAGAAAATGTAAGTAAGTGATAATTGAGTGTTTTTTTCTGATTAGTCGTAATTTGAACGAGACTAATTTTATACTAACAGTACTCACAACAGCAAGCCCCCCAGTGTGTATATTATTCACCCCTTTCGTGAGTAATAATCGGGATAATCGCGAGTTACGGGGGGAGCGAGGAGGCCAATGAGGGGGAGCGAAAAGTTTGGCATCTCGCTCTCTTCCTACACTCGTCAACAAGACGATCCCGTCACTTGGATTATGCCAATATACGCGGGGATAAAGAGAGGATTTACGTTAAGAGGCGAGGAGAACACGCCGAAGCCAAAAACTCTCAAGAAACACACGAATGGGAAAAGTGTGCGTGTCTTTACCTCAAGTTCATATTGATAAAAACCTCAAAAATAATATAATATATATCTATATAATACATAAAATATATCATTTAAAAGAGCAGATGAAAAGAATAAATAATTTCAGACAGATATTAGATAACTTTAGACGAGTTTCGTTAAAAAATAATAAAGTAAAATTAAAGACTGAATGATATAAAAAAGTAGTTTTCAAGCGAATCTTTGAGCTGCAATGAAAATTAAAGATAGAAATAAAAGTAATGAAAGAGAAAACTTTGTGTTGATGAACGTAGAGCGTTGAGCCTGCGTACAGTGGAGACGGAGTTGAGAAAACCCGTTTTTTTATTCGTTACCTCTTTTATAATATAATTTAACGCGATTTTCGCCGATCGGAGCGATTTTTGAGCCGCTCGCGAAAAATCGGAGCGAGTTTCGAGTTTTGCTGTGCTCTCTCCGCTGTACGCTCGCGAAACGAAAAAGAACCTGTTGCCCGGTTCGAGCCGGTAAATGGCCAAAGTTTTAAAGTCTTACCCGTCGGTGTTTTTCTTCGTCTACTGTTGCAGGGCCCTCTGATACCAGCGGCGTTCACTAATGGCTACCATTGAGCCTTGTTAAGACCTAACAACAAGTACGTATCGATCCCAATCTCTGCTTCTCCTCGGCGCGTCCCATTTCATCAAACTATAATCAAATTAAGAATTTTCACATATGAAAAAATTGCAATAAATTTTCACTATCTCTGCGTACTTTGCATCTTAAATTATACTTCAAATTTTCTTGATGTTATTTCTTCAAAAAAAAAAAAATATTTTCATAACATCTCAATGGATTATGCACTTTGTACTGCACATTTTTTAAACTTATTTCACTCTGAACGTTTCTTCGAGCAATATTCAACTTGTGTCCACTTTCACGAAAAAAAGTATGGAGGTGAATTGTTGTAAAAAAAAAAATTGAATCATGATAAGAACAAGATGAAATCCGACGCGACACCGAAGCGAAGTATTCCCGGATGTCCCACGCTTTTCTCTCTTAACACGTGCATTATTTTATACACATATATATCTTTGCGAGCGTAACGTCGATAACGTCATTTTTTTTCTAACAAAAAGTTGTTACCGTTTGGATGCGTTGGTCGCGGAGTCATGGTACTGAATCGCCATATGTTTCACGTTTCTCGTATTTATTTTCGCAGAATGGACGAGAGGGCAACGCGCGGCACGATCGACTGACGGCACAACGAGAAAACGCCTTGTGAAAACGATTACCGAACAAGCAGAACCTGACGAGGAATAATGAAGCAAACAGGCAGAACTAACGAAAGAACACAAATAAATAAATAAATCACTGACAAAATACGAAACACATCTCACAGTAAAAAACAATAAAAAGAATGCGACAAAAAAGGATGAAAATAAAAACAGATACACAAGAACCCACTGACGGGCGTGAATCTTCGTGGGACGAGAGCGCGAGGAGGAGAAAAATTTTTTTGCGATATGGAAGAGACCAGGACCGCTCCTCGGAAGAAAGAGAACACGCCAGCAGGAAGCTGAAAGCTGCGAAATTCCGACAATTGGAATGGGAATAGGCAAGAAGTGAAGAGCCACGGCCGAATCTGCGTTAACAGCGCCCGCCCGTTCTCCGACATTAATAAATAATAATTAATAATTAATAATAATAATGAATATATAAATAATAATAAATAATATATGACATAACAATATTATTAATAACGAAGAGGAGAGGAAAAAAAAATAATTGAGAAGGAAAGATGAATTAAATGATTATTAATTGCTAAATAATTAAGCAGTTAAGTCTATAATATATATATATACATATACGCATATATATATATGTATATATATTATGATAAAAATAATTGATAATATCTAGACACGATAAAGGGAAAAAAGCAGAAGAAAAATGAAAAAATCCTTAGGGTCTAAACTACGATGAATACGAACAATTCACGTACGAATAATGAAAAAAAAAAAAATATATATATATATTATATATTATACATGAACACAGACACGATGACACACGGTCTTTCGCACAGACACACACGGACGCAAACACATACACATATACAAAATATAAATATATTTGAGTAGATTTAATTGATTGACCGTTATTATCAATTATCGATGGGGCGGTCGAGCGAAAAAATTGCGCCTGAAAAAAAAAACGGTTCTGTTGAGGATAAGCCGGATAGAAGACGAAAAAGAATGTGTATTTCGGTTTATATTTTTTATTATTCGTTGTAATATCGTGTTGTATAAAGAGCGAAGGAAGTGAGAGGAGTGGATGCGGCGATGAAAGATGTAATTGGAAATAAAAGAAATCGTGGTCATCAGGGATCTTTCGATTTTGTTTTGTCTCTCGTTTCCGATCGATCGCGAGTGTGTCAAAGCGGGCAAGGACGAAACGAAAGAGAAATAAAAACGATAGAGCGACGGCGAAGGGTGGAGGGGAGGGGGGGGGGAGAGAGAGAAATAAATAGTATTCAATTGAACGCGAAATCTGCGATGTAATCGCAATGAGAACTCAATATCCCGAGTACCAAAATTAATTAATTGTCTCGACGAGGGGCGGTAGGGAGGACAAAAGCGAGGTAGACGAGACGAGCGAGATGATTTTTATCGAGGATGAGCGTAGAAAAATAAAGAAAAAAATGAAAAATCGTAGATAAATGAAAGAAAAAAAAACAGTGAGAGAGTATGAGAGTGGGAGAGAATGTGTCTCGACGTTTAATATTGAACGATTATTAATTATTGATTAACCGAATTGAAAGAGGTGAAGGAAGAAGCGAGAGAGAAGGAGGGAGGAAAGAAATAAGCGATTGTTTCCGTGACGCAAGGACGTGCGAGGATATAAGAGGAGGTGCAACTAAAAGTGAATGAACGAGAGTGTAGAATAAAGTCGAACAATAACGAGCGAATGTTTCACGTTTCGTAAACAAAACAGCAACAAGAAGAATAATAAAAAAAAAAAAGATAAATCGCGCCAACACCAATTTCTTTAGAGAAGAATCAACAAGATACCAAAAGTACGACGAAAACTAGAAAAAGAGAAAAGAAGAAGAGGAATTAAAAAGAGAATATTTATATGATACGATCGACCATAGAGATCGTTTGACGTTTCTGAGATGCCATTTTTTCAATAAATCCATTTTAAATAAAATCCAAGAGCCACGTACGGGTCGGGAAATAAATATTTATGAAAAAAAAAAACCAGCAACAAGAACACAACAACGGGGGAAAAAAAAATATCGAGATAAAAAGGTTTTTCACACTTTTTACTAATTTCCAAGTCACAATCAGATTTTTTTATACTTCAAATTTATTCGTTGAATCTTCTTTCTCCTCGAGAACGATGTGGAAAAAACGATCGGTCGGGCAGAAGAGAAAATTGGAAGAACCTAAATAATAATAATAATAATAACGAAGAAAAAAAATGAGGGTATATCTGTTTTCGTTGACAACCTCTGATCGACTATTTAATAATGCACTTTGATATTTATTGAATTTCCAAAATGATAATTGACATTATAAATTATTATCATTATTATTAATATTATTATTATTGTAAATGAATTATAATACGGTTATATTGTATTCGATGACAGGGTAAAAAAAAACGTAACAACACAACAAAACGAAAAAAAGGGAAAAAAAAATTGGGGAAAGAATTTTTTCCAGGGAAAAGTGAAAAGAAAGGAGAGAGAGCGGTCGTGGTTGGGACGTCGAGCGTCAGCCATTTTGTTTTTCTTTCATTATCTCCGTTGCGGGGCGAACAAAAAAAAAAAGGAGCAGAGAAGAATGATGAAGGGTAGAACGGAAGAGTCCGGGGTCGAGGTGAGGAAGAGAGGATAGGAGAGGATAATAAAATGCGAGAAACGAAGAAAATAAATAAATAAAAAGAAGACTTTCGTGAGTAATAATCTCTTTGGAGCACGTGCCTGAGCGCGAACGGTGTCAATTCATGTGAACGCAGCAATACTTTTTGAGATAACCAAAAAAAAAAAAAGAAAAAAAAGACAAAAAAAGCAAGACGAAGCATTTTAAAAAGCGAGAGAACGATGGAAAGAAAAAGGGCAGTAAAATTGAACTGGGGAAAAAATTATGTGCGAACGAATACAAAAATCGGGGACAAAATGGTGGCCGGTTCGTTACGTCCCGAGAGAGGTTAAAAAAAGCGCTGAGAGCTGAGAGAGAACAGAAAAAAAAATTCGTATCCGGACCAACGCGTGGATGAAAAAAAAAAGCGAAATTCCGTGAAAAATCAACACTGGTTCCTTTTCCTTTTTTTGCAAAAGAGAACAAAGGGGGTTTTCATGCTGCTCTGAAAAAAAAAGCAGAGAAAGACAGATACGGAGATGAGTAAACGATTCGAGAAAAAAAAGAGAATCAATTAAAAAGTGGGAAAACAAATAATAATCAGAGACGCTCACCTCGCTTCACCGTACGTCAAACGACATTCGAGGGTAAATTTTGTTTCATTGTTTCAAGAAATAATAATTATTATAATTATAACAACAATAATAGTAGTAGTAACAACAATAATAATAACGATAATGATAATAATGATAACGAAAATTTGAGAAGCAAACCAGCAAATATCTCTTAGGACATTGTAGGCCTGAAGAATTATATTAAAGAGAAAAAAAAAAGAATAAGTCTACGATAAGAATTGTAATCCTGTATAATGCGTAAATAAATTTAAATTTGACGAGAGAAGAGTGAAAAATGAGGACCGCGTTATGAGAGAGCGAGGAAGTAGAACGGAAGAAAGAAATTAAAAACTGACAGAATTGTGTGTACCGAAGCACAAAGCACGTGGCATCTGAAAAAAATAATAAAAATTAAATTAATGAAAATCGAGGAGAGAGGAGGAGGCGGAGGAGTTGAAAAAAACGTTGAAAACACTGCAAGGATATAACACCAGCTCAATGAACTTAATGATTTGTTTAACGAAAAAATTAAAACAAAAAAAAAGTAATTAAAACGAACAAAAAAAAGAAACAAGCCCAGATTTTGAATCTTAGATAATATTTAATTAAAGAGAAATTAAAATAGAGAACGACGAGAAAATTTTGAACGATTTTGAATGAGAGAGTGAGAGAGCGAGAGTGATCGAGAGCAAGAAAGAGAGAGAGAAACGGAGAAAAGAAAGATAAAACAAAAGGATCAACACTTTGGCACAGGATTTTGTGTAAACTTTTTTTCCCCCCGAGTTTTTAGACGAGAATTAGAAGAATCGAGATTAATGTGAGGGTGACGAAAAAAAATAATAATTAAATGAAAATGAAAGAAATCTCTCACAGCCTACGAGCCATTGTGAAAATAATTCATGAGTAAAAAAGCGCGTATTGATACATAAATATTATAAATGCAGTTAAGATCAATTACGAATGAAGCGACGAAGCGAAAGAGGGGAAAAAAAACAATAAAAGATGAAAAAAAATTGTCAGGTTCGATTTGGAATAAAATTGGCGGACTGAGAGAGGAGAGAAGGTAAAAAAAAAAGTCAAAACGAGGACGAGCATGAGCAAACCAGTCCACGCTTTTATATTATATTATATATAATATTAAATGAAAAAAAAATCTATATATATATATATAAATAAATATTAATATTATATATAATGTGTATAATATTGAAAATAAATTAAGGAACAAAAAATAACACGTGTCATTTATACAGAAATATATATAAATATAAATATAAAAAAATATATATCTGTATCGTGACAGTGATTTGACAGGTAAATGATTATAGCGTGGTATTATATAAATTAATGAGAAAAAAGAAAAGAAACTAAATCAATAAACCGAAAAATCATTCGACAGTGTAAGAAAGAGGAGAAAAAAAAAGAGAAGAAATTAAGTGAGCGAGGATCTCCTCTTTTTCTTTCGTTCCGACAGAAATAAAATTGTCGAGATATTAAATATGTTCTATTGTATTTGTAAATAAGGATATTTAAAGTGAGAGACAACAAAAGAGATGTCCACACTGCGTTGTGATCGATGAGGAAAAAATCTGCGAACGGGAACGGCTTTTTTCTCATTTTTTTCTTTTTTTGGGAAAAAAAAGATATTTGTGGAAAACTAAAAAAAAATAAGCGCATGAGTAAAGTAAGAGATGAAACGCCTCGATCCTTTCATCGATTCGAGCTAATCATTCATTTTTCACGACACCGAGGGTGAAAATAATTTAAAATAAATTTTAAAGAGCATGAGAAAGAGAAATCGAAACGGAGGGAAACCAGCCGAGATAGAGCAAACGGGGGAAAGAAATACGAGAAATGGATATTATCCTCGCACTAAAAATACTGATACGATCACGCGCGAACGCAGCTTTACTCGATTTTAAATAAATTGAAAGAAAAGTACAATATTTCAAGTTTCTCGCACCGATCACGGATTCTCCCGAACTTTCCATCGGTCTATATTAAAATATTATGATTACTATTATTATTATTCTTCTTATTATTATTATTATCAACATTGTTATAAAAAAGTGGCAAAATGAGAAAGAGAAACGAGAAAGCAAGAAGATACGAAAATTTATAAAAAACATTGAGAACAAAAATACAGACGCAGACACTGAAATTGCAAAATTAAAAATAAACATTGTATACACACACACACACATGCATACACATTGACTAACAAAATACATAAAAACACGAAAAATTGTATCATCGAACGATCGGGAATGAGACACGCAGGAAAAAAAATTTTCGCACAGCGAAAAAAAATAAAATAATGGATATTAATATGCCTACGACGAGTTATAGGGCATAATATGAGAGATTGAGAAGAAGGAAGAAAAAGATCGCTCGTCACACGCGTTTCACGAACCTCGATTGTCGTCGTTTTAGCGAGAACGAGCGCTTTAAGCTTCAGAAAATAAAAATAATTAAGACAAAAGCTCTTACTGTTGCAATTATCATCATTATTAATATTATTAATGATTTTTATTATTACTACTTGATTATTATTATTATTATTGTTATTATTATTGTATTATTGATATCATTATTGTTACTATTGAAAAAAAATATTAGAGACTGTGAAAGGATGAGAAGAGCGTAACGAAAAACGTGAGAAGAGAGAATGAAGTACGGAGAGAGCAGGAGCAAAAATGTATACACCAATACACGTACACCGACGGAAAAGTTACAGAGTCACTTCTTTCGTAATCATAAATATGAAGAGGAATAAATAAATGATAATAATAATAATAAAATGATAATGATAATTAAGAAAAAAATGCAATTTACGATATTAAAGTAAAAAAAAATCATGCGTTATATCCAAGGCTTTTTTTTCTTCATTTACTTTCGTGACTTCTTCCTCACGCGAGACAAAAAACTTTTCTTCGCTCGATCCGACATTCACGCATTCGCCATTTCTTGATCTACTTTCATTCACTTATTTTTGTTCTATTCTGCTTTTTCTTTACGTTTTAAAATGTCGTCTTTCGCGTTATCGCGTTAAAACCAAAGCAATACAACGTAATAATTGTAAATAAGAATTTTCGGTGACGTCGTCCGTTTCTCGAGAAGACGAGAGTAAATAAAAAATACGTGCGAGACGCGCGAAGGAGAAACGAAATCGACGGGACGTTAGCGCGGAATTGGACTGATAGTCAGGAAGAAAAAAATCGCACGTCGGAAGTAAAGTTTAAAATCAACGCGACCCTCCTCCCCGCTCCCGAAGAAATTCCACGTTGAAGAATCAAGGGGGAAAAAAAAAGTGAGAGACGATGAGAGTAATTTCCGTTCGCGTCGATCCTCGGCTCCTCTCTTCTTCGAGAAAGGAAGCCAAAAAAGGGGTCGTGAACTTTTTTTTTCACATAGAATATGACAATTTTTTTTCGTTCTCATATCGGCTAGGCGTTTGCTCCTCGATACGGGAGAGACGGGCACAGAAATTTCAACGAGGATGAGCCTGCTCAAGTCACTCCGGAGTGAACGGAAGGTACAGAGCGATCTTGGATTTCTTTTCCTCGCGAGGGATCGGAAAATCATCCCCGACGCGAGCGTGTTCACATATCAGAGTGATCTATGAGATGTAAAATTCTTTTAGCGTCAAGAAAAAGAAGAGCGCCCGATTAATCGTAGAAAAAAAGAGAACGAAATCAGAGAAAAAAGAAATATCATTCCGTATATTATTTCCGCGATCGAGAATTCCGTTTGTTTTGGTTGTGGCTCGGAAGTGTTTACGAGGATGATCGGAGACCAGCCGGTGAGGAGCAAAAAGTTTACCGAGCAAAGAGAAAAATGAGAAAAAAAAGATAAGATTAAGGCGAAGGAGAGATGGGAAAACCTGCAATATAAAAAGCAATAAATAAATCACTCTTAAATTCGAATGTATATTAAAAACAATTTTACGAACGCTTACGAGGATCAATTGAATTTTGAACGAACGAGGGAACGAGATGAGGCAAAAAATAGCACCAAAGGATAAGAAGAACAAACGAGCAAATTAGCAAAAAGAAACGTGGGAGAGCGATAAAAAACGCAAACCCGAGACAAAACCAAAAAAGACGCGTGAAAGCGAGAGGAAAAAAACACACACACACACACACACAATTTTACATATTCTTACTAATCACCGATAAACGAAATATACACGACAGCAAGAAACAAAAAAAAGCAAAAAAACACTGAGTGCATCAATAAATAAAATTAAATAAATAAACCAACAAAAAGAAAACAAGTTATGAATAATACGTATAGTGAGCATATTAAATTATACGATTACGTAATTGAGAATTTAAAAGGGAGAAAGCGACGAATAGAAATTGGAAGGGGCGGACGGAGGGTTTGTGGTGCGAGGAGAGAAAAAAATGAAAAGATTTGCCAGAGCAAAAATAATAATAATAACGGTATAATAAACAATAATAATAATAAGGGGAAGAAGGCGGGACGGGGAGGTTTGGTGGGAGGGGGAAAAGAAAATAGGGAAGCGAAAGGGATACGAGTTATCTTGCATTAAGTCCGTAAAGTTTCAATTTTACACTAACGATAATAATTGAAGTAAAACTGACGATTATTAAGAGGTAAATAAATGAAGGAGCGAGAGAGAGAAGAGTTTAATATAATAAATAAATAAATGAATAAATATATATGCATATAAAAATATGTGTATATATATTCGTACTACGATGACGATTTATATAATAATGAAAAACACGAATGTCGGGGAGAAATAGAAAAAAAAACAGGGAGGGGGGAGTAGAAAAAAATGTTGTACAGAGTATTTATGATGAAAAAAGTAAAAACGAAGCGCTCGCGAGAGAGGAAAAATGGGAAAAGAAACGAAGGTGGATAGAGATGAGAACTAATTGTAAGGATTCTTTGGTAAATTTTTGGTGCGCGAGGGGACGAAAATGAGCGGAGACAAAAATTTCGGACGAAGGGGGAAAAAATGTTTGATCCGATCGAGATCGATATAGTCTATTGAGAATTAGAACAAATGATTCCCAAGAAAGCGGAATCCGACGCTTACGGATAAAACGGCACGAGGAGAACGAAGGACAACGAGAAAGGAGCAATGACGAGCGAGGAGAAAAAAAAATTGATCTAATACAACAGAAAAAAAACTGAAAATAAGTAAAAAAAAAAGCAAAAAACAGAGGAAAGCAGAATAAGCAAATTCTCAGCAATGTTATCAATAATATTATTATTACCTGTAATAATAATGATAATACGAATAAATAAATAATAATAAGAAATAATTAAAGGTTAATATAAAAAAAAAAAATAGTGTCCCCGAGCTCGTCCGCGAAGAGGCACGAAGAGGAGAGCATGATGGAAAGAGAGAGAAAGTCATTGACCAACAAATTGTATCTGATCGATCCTACTACTGATTTATTCGGAGATAAAATGAAATTGAAGCTCGAGAAAAAAAACTTGCGAGCTCTATCTCTCTCTCTCTCTCTTCCCTCAAAGAGGCCAGACTATAGAAAAAATACACACACACACTCACACACATGAACACACAAAAATATTAATGTTTTGTAAAAATATAAAAAAGAATCGAGAAGTGCCGAGACAACAAAAAAAAAGCAAAGATACACGAACGAGGACGAGAGAAAGAAAATCCCAGCCGAGCCGAGAATGGATTTTTCTAAATTTCATTTTTAACCCAGGAACAAACAACTCTTGAAGATGAGAAGAAAACAGAAAATTTAACGTCCCGCGCGTTCTTTAAAGTAAAGTAAAAAAAAAGTCGCACTTGGCGATCGAGAGGATTCGAAGAACAAAAAAATTGACGAAGAGAAAAATCGAGCAAACAAAAAAAAACACAAACACACACGGTGAGAGAAACAAAACGAAGCGTTTATAAATTCCGCGATGGGGGGAGCGAATATTTGACTCGAAAAGTCCCGAAAGAGAAGAAAAAAAGAAAATATATATATATATATATACATTGCATATATATAAAAATATTCCTCGCGAATACGATATGATAACATTAATAATAATTATAATAATAATAATAACCATCGCCGCGAATTCGCGAGGCTAATCCACCTGCTCTTACCCCCCTCTGATGAAAAATGACCCCTTAATCTAATTAATTGTGTATGTATACAGAATTGAAGAGAAATGAAAAATAAATTAATAAAATAATTGAATAATAACACTAATAATAATGATGATAATGATAATGATGATGAATAATAATAATGATGATGATGATGATGCTGATGATGATGATGATGATTATGATAATGGTGACGATGATGAATATTGCAATTATAAATATAAACACTGAATAAATAAAAAAAGAATAACAATATTGTACCCCTCTGTACATATAAATATACGATAATGCAATGATTATTATACTACATGGTTTATTATGCATATGAAATACATATATATATACATATATATATATGACACAAACATAATATATAAATATATATATATATGTATATCTTTATTAATTATCGGTAATTTTCGTTCAGCAAGGATACACGCGTGTATTCCGTCTCATTCGATTTCTCTTCTTCTTTTCTTTTTTCTCGTCGAATTTGTTGATTATATGGTAATCGCGACGACGATTATTCATTACGATGGTTAATTAATATTATTATTATTATTATTATTAATTATTAATTATTATTATTATTATTATTATTATTATTATTATTATTATTATTATTATTATTATTATTATTGCTATTATTATTATAATTACGGTAATATTATAATTAATATATAAGAAAAGGTTCACAACGTGCCGTGTGTATGTGGGAATAAAATATATAATATAATGGACATTGTTCAATCCAAGATGTTGCTGTCAATTGGTCTTTATTTTCCTCACTCCTCGTAAGTTAAAGTAAAAATTAGTCGAATTCGACAAGTTGATAAAAAGTATTGATAAAGTATATTGAAGTATTCTATTTATGGAGTACTCGTAGCTTTGCTTTTCTCATTTTCGAAAAATTTCGTGAATTTCTTTTTGTATGGTAAATTTAAATTAGAACGAATTGATAAAAAAAATTCAGATCGAGTATTCAGCGATCATTGCAAACTTACCAAACGTTTGTGAAGGAATAAGTTTCTCTCGATTCAATTTGAAGTTGATGTTGAAAATCGTACGTTCGGCAGAAAGTACAAAAACTTTGTACAAACTTTTCTCTCAAAGTTACAATTTTTCATATTTTTTTTTCTTCAAATAGTCACTGATAAAAGTTTTCACATGCAGATCGATGTCGCGGTCACCAGCCATCCAGATTCAACGTTCGTACTACTGTGGCTTAATCCATGGTCGGTAATTATTTTAAGATCTCTCATAGGATGTAGAAATTGAACGCTAGATAGCGCTAGTTGTTTGATCAACCGTCGATAACTTCTGAAACACTCGACTTCGGACTTCGCAGTGACGCGAAATTCCGATGAACACAATTTCTAACCTATCGCTGTCACTATCAAATGTTTTTTTGCATTGTTGTCGTAAATTCCTTGTTCGGTGATTAGAAATAAGGAGACAAAATTAGTATTTTAAAAATGGGGATATTCTTCGCAAAAAAGAAGCCGCAGAGTCGAGTCACGGAACAGGACAAGGCAGTTTTGGTAAATTATTTTAGCCAGTACACGATCTTGTAATTTTTATACATTTTTTTATTCGTCAAGTACTTTATACGTGTGTTCTTTTTTATTGCAGCAATTGAAACAAACGAGAGATAAAATAAAGCACTATCAGCGTCGAATCGAGCAGAGCATTGAAAAAGATCGTGAGATAGCGAAAAAACTTTTACAAAATGGAAGGAAGGAGTAAGTTCAAAAATCACTCCAAAATTACACATTGCAGTTTAATTAAAATTCACTACTAACAAAATTAATTCTTTACTTTTCACAGTCGAGCGCTCAGTCTTCTACGCAAGAAAAAATTCCAAGAGCAAGTTCTCTCAAAAACAGACGGACAGCTGGAAAATCTTGAAAGAATGGTACACGATATTGAATTCGCTCAAGTCGAAACCAAAGTCATAGATGGCCTCAAGATAGGAAACACAGCGCTGAAGAAACTCCACGACATGCTGTCCATAGACGAGATAGAAAGGGTAATGGACGACACGAGAGAAGGAATTGAAAAGCAGAAAGAAATAGATGACGTTCTCATGGGAATGCTGAGTGAAGAAGATGAGACCGAAGTTGAGGCTGAACTGGATGCCCTCATGGCTAAAGAAACTGGAGAAATTGCACCTGAAGTTCCACAGGAAATTCCCTTGCCCGAAGTTCCCGAGGAAGCACCTGAGGAGAAGATTAAAGAAAAAGGTAAAGATGAGATGTTAAGAATGAACTGCAGGAATGGAAAATTTTCTGTGTTATCGAATGAATCATCGAAAAATATTTATTGCTTTTAGTAAAATTAAATATTGATTGTGGTGTGAAAGAACTTGTTCACGTGCAAACTCAATTATTGCCATTGATAATATTGGAGCGAAAATTGTGCATTTTTATTTAACTGGCACGTTCTCATTTTCCAATATATACAATAATTCTTATCAACAGGTGTTCCAAAGAAAGAGGCTCGCGAAGCAGTCGCCATGGAAGCCTAAGCGCAGTTATTCTTGTAACCGTCCCTTTTATCGACGACGCGAAAGAAAAGAGAGAACGTGGGTCGTGAAAAAAAATCGTCACCGTGGTTGTGTAAATATGTAAATGTAAACGGTAAGTGAATCGAAGTTTTTACCATCGGGGTGTGCGATGAAAGAAAAAACCAAAGAAATATCGTGCACTGTTCAACAATCACCGACAAGATGCTCAACGCCTCGGAAAACAACAAAGATGTAAAAAAAAAGAACTTATCTCGTACGCTGAACATTTTTGATATTGCATTGTACGAAAATTCGTAAATTTAAAACATATTTGAATATATATATGGTATATTAGACGGCCTGTAGAAATAAAAAATATTTTTCACGTTATTTTGGATTTTTAACAGTTACCTTTGCATTTTTTAATGAATACCATTAATTATCGCTAAAAGCGACAGGAAATTACGAAAAACGAATTTTGCCCTATCTGCTATTTCAATTTTTTTATTTATCCGCAGTTTTTATTTTTCGTTAACGACTTTGGAATTTGGGATCTTTTTTTGCCTACTTAACGGACGCCACTTGAACATTGATCGTGTAAATACAGATATAACCCCCTCGACGAATCAGTTCGGTAAGAACACATTAATCCGAAAATCTCAACGAACATTTTTCACCTTATCGTGACAACTGAGAAATAATTCAAAACAAGAATCAGATCGGCCTTTTGGCAAAACATACTCCCTTCTGAGATAAAAAAAATCATTTTTATAATAAATACAGACAATAGTTCAGCTCGATTCGAACTGTAACTAATTCTCAAAAATTCTGTTTACTTTTTTTTGCAGGAAGTTAATTGAGAAAACGAGGGAATAAGAAAAATACCTGTTAAAGGATCGACAAACCTAGATAGTACCGATAAGGAATCTTCGAACTAACAATTTTTAATTGTTTCTTTTTTTTAAGGGGAGAGAGCGTGTGAATGGAGGGATCTCGAGCGAGGCGTCGATCTCCGATAAGATAAGATCTCTTACCGTCAGCGCTACTGATAACAATTTCTTATCGTATCGCGTCAACACATGTGTATATTTAAATAATCTCTCTTTGCTCAAGTGATCTTTTCCCTCACCCTTGTCGTGCGAAAAGATGAAAAAAGAGTTGTTGAGAAAAGGCCTCGAAGAGACCACGACGCGAGTGAAGGGAAAAAGGAATTTTACAATGCGAGATATTCTATTTTCGTACCACGGAGGGATTTGAGAGCTCGAGAAACGATTCTTCGATTTTATTTACGAAAATTTCCCTCTTCTCTAAGAGATTATCACCACACTCCGCGAAGAATCATCGTTATCATCGTCGTGTATGCTCTCCAAGATTTTATCGGCTGATACACGAGTTTAATTACATTATTAAAATATCTCAACTCAGAATCTGGAAAACGTCAATTCGAACATGCGACAATTTAAAATCTTTCTAACATCTGTTTTAATTTAATTCCGTTACTGAATCTTCATTTACTTTTTATCTCAAATTTGAAGGATTCGCTCCAAAAATGAGGTGAAAAAATGTTTGAAGAAATTCGAGATGTCGCACTTTTTTTTCGTAATTGCTTTTTGGGATTATGATATCCAAGTGCAATAAAAATTGTCTGAGTCTTTCGCGTGATGTTCGAGCTCGCTTTCATTGCGAGGAGGTCGTATCGACGAATTTAGAAATTGTGCAAAGTGGTAGGGGAGATGAAGCAAAATTAAAAGGTCGCTGGCAAATATTCCCTGTTCTCGTAAATCGTCGCACAATCAGAATACTTTTTTTGTATCTTTCTGTCAAATCTCAAATCCACTTGTTTACGATTGCACGTCACCTTCGTTCCTTTCTTCTCGTCTTAATATTTTTTCGCTTGCCTTTTCGATTATCATGTTTACATCTTTCATGAAGCGAAATTTCGATATTTTTGAAAAACCGGTGCAATTATTTTGGGCTGAAAAAAAATGCAATAATTTTATTTTCTGTTTATTATGCATGTTTCTATCCTCGTTTTCTGATTCTTCGTAGATTAAATTCACGTTAATCGCGATTGCGACACAATGATTTTATTGTCGATAAATTCGATCCAGCAAATTCGATGAATCTGATATTAAAAAAATATTAGTCACGGTCACCGTTACTGCGAACGCGTTTTTATTCGACACGTGATGCAATTCTCTATCTCCTTCCCTCTTTCTCTATCTTAAGATTCGTTACTTCCTCGTACTCTAGTTTGAAATTTTAACGAGGACAATTCGCGAGTGCCAACTCGCGGCTCATCAAACGTGCACGCGTAGACGAAAAAGAAATCACGTTCGTTCGGTTTTCGAGTCTTCGACTTTTGAGTCGAATAAAAATACAATTTTCTTCCGTTCCAATTATTTTTTTACTTTTATCTAATCCGATAGCAAAGCTCATCGTTAACTTTATTGTCAATTTTGATACATTTATTATTCTATTTTACTCTATTTTATTATTCTATTTTTCTTTTGTTTGTTTATTATTCAAGCAATTCGGTAAATTTCAAAAAATTATATTCATTTCGTTTTGATACTCCGAAAAGTTTTATATGGAAGATTCAAGAATTACTTATATTCAATTTGCATTTTCTATTTTTTCATTTTTATAAACAAAACAAAATTTTTAACCATGAAACAAAAACCAAAAACTTTTTTTCTCCCCACATTAAATTTTTGTGCCGAAGCTTCGCAAAATTTGACGGTTTCAATGAAATAAAGAAATAAAATAGGTTCTGAAAAAAAAGAGTGCACTTTCAACTGATTCGTCTTGAAAACGATATCAGGATGATGAGGTCGGCGAAACTCGATCGGGAACTCAAGCGCGACGTTAACGCGACAGAAGTTCCGTATCCGAGGACCGGACGGCCTTCGCGACTTCATATTATCTACGGGCTCGCTGAGAGAAAGGAACCGCGTCGAGTATATGCGTACGTCACAGATCTCTGCCGAGCCCACACGTCAGACACCGTTTCTCGATTTTTCTTTTTTTTTCTCATTACTAAATGATTATCGTTAATGCTCCGATATTATTATCATTACTATTACGTCATAAATATTTATTATTTTTTAAATTATTTCAGAACAGATACTTTCATTAATATATTTTTTTCAACGTGATTTGCCCAAGCCTGAGTCATTTTTTTATTTCTGGTCTTATGAGTGAAATTGTTATCGTTGTTTTGCATTTTTTACATTTTATTTGTTACGTTATTACGTTATATTTTTGTGTCAAATTTTTTTTTTTCATCCAATGACATCTGTCAAAAGTGTTAACCATTTTTATATCGCTGGCCTTATCAGGGGTACTATTATTATCCATATTTGATCATCGAGTTAGAATTCGTTAGAACGAAATTATCATAGTTTTTTTTCCTCTATTGCCCCCTCTCGGTCTCGCTTTATCGCAATTATGAAAATTTTATTCACAACGAGATAATAAAACGCGACACGGGGATGCGAATGATTATGTTTTTTCTTACTTACATCGTTACTTTTTTTTTTATTTTCTGAATACTGGAATAATTTTCTCAATAAGAAACGAGTATGATTTCGAACAGGATGTCTTATTTTTTGTGGGATGCGAAGATGTGCTTAATGAGCAGAAAAATTGAAAATTCGATATGAAATGAAAATTTTTTCCTCCTTGTCTTTGCATAGTTATAAATTTTTGCTTAGATAACAAGGAATAGTGACTTATCTCAATTTTTCGACTTTTTAGCTACTTTTTGCTCAATTTACAGAATATTTCTCGAGGCCGTTTCCAGGAAAAAAATCCGACCTCTAACTGAATGAAAATTTGTTGAGCGAGTAAGAAATGACGAAAAGCCACATTTCATCTCGACATCTCGTGATCATTTTCAATCTGAGTTGATGTTACTTTTATTTTCACAAAATCATTTCGATGCTCGACATTTTCTACTACGACTCATTACTCAAATTATTTAACAATCGATTGATAGTTAAAAGTAAATTAACTATACTGAATAATAGAAATCAACTAAGTGGCAATTAATTGTGGATAAGCGAGAAATAAGTAAGGATTACCGATCCCTTTTCCAGGCAATTTTCCAATTTTCAGGAAAACATTCGTAAATCCCGTGAAGATTCTCCGGTAGATTCGACAGCCTCGATAACGTCACAAATCGACTATGACAATCCCAGGGCATTATATTTCTCGGTATTCGTGATCTCCTCCGTGTGTCTCTCTGTCTCTCATTTTTCCCTCTTAATGACGTTTGCTGAGTCACAAGTCTAATTGTTACCAACAAATTTACGATTTATTTGCACGACTCGGTCTTTTTCAGTGAATCACGCAATTACCCATCGCCGAACGATTTTCAATGACTTCACGTAAATTGAAAAATAATATCCTGTGCCGATAAATCACGCAATTATTATCAGTCTTAATAATAAATAAAAGCAGAACACTGCGACCTGGGCCTAGAAAAAGTATAAACGTGGGAGAAAAATAAATAAAAAAATGAATAGTTAAGAGATAAGTGGAGAAACAAAGTGGCTGATTACAACGAAAATAATTTCTTTTCACGAAGACATGTGTTTTATTTTCAGCGCGATAACAAAAAGACAAAACAGCGTGTCGTCGTTGACAAATTGCGTCTCTCTTTGCGAATCGATGAGAAAAATAAAATTTTCGCCCCGGCGATTGAATCGCTTTTGTTTTCGTTATTCTTATCTCATTACTTTCATCGATAGTAGAAAATTAATTTGCATAATTCATTGTAAACTCTCTTTATTAGCTGATAATCAATATTGTCGTAATCAGTTTTTTTCTTCGACTCTTGTTTTGCTTGTTCGCTTTTATTCGTGCTCATCTCCATCGTGGATTTAAACACTGATTAAGGATCAATCCGGAGAGTCGGTGCGGCCACTCGGGCGATACCCGACAATTATAAGTTGTTGACCAGACGTGATCTCGTTGATAACATCTAATCCTTGTCGCTTATCTCCCCAATCAACTTTTCTCTCTTTTTACATTCAATTCGCTCTATCGAGAGGTATTAAAAAAAAACTGAAAGCAAAAAAGAATTGCATCGAGACGATACGCGAGGTATACGTGCCGAACATATCGCCTCAGAGCCAAAATTGGTTCTTAATCGTTTCATTGCCATTTCACTCGTTTCCGAATTTAAATTTTGTATACACAAACGTACACTTCTGATGACAATAAGATATATTCGTTATTACATTTTCAAGGTGAGCGAGCAATGAACTTTAAAGGTGGATAAAGGAAGTCCTCGAAGTTGAAACATATCCAAGAATCATCGACAGAATAATATTAATTAAAATCACAATTCCTGCTGGAATTTATTGTTTAATTTTTTAAAGCTTAATTCGTTAAAATCGAAAAGTCTTGAAAAATTAATTATCTAAATTGCTGCAGATAAAAAGCAATCGCGGTTCGAATTTGGACTTCTGGATCAAACGGAACAACCGGAAAACACGAGACATATATATTCGATGAATACTATAATTTTTATTAACTTAAAATATAAAAAATATTTGCCTCAACATCGAGATTAATTGAATAATTCAATAATCATTATTCACGTGAAATATGAAACTATAATTTAATTTTTTCTTTCTTAAAATCAAGTTCGTATATCCGGATTATAATAATAAAGAAGCAATTTATGTGATTTTAATTATTTAAATATTGATTAAGCGAGGCGGGAGGGTCGATCACTCGCAAAGGTGAGCGGGAGAAAATCGGCTCGGTTATTTCCCGTACGAAAACGGTAAAGCGAAAATAATATACGTACGAGGAATCTCGAGCGGTCCCCCGGCACGAGTGGTGACGGCTTCACGGCGCGGCAGTGTGTCACGGTGATTCAGTCGACGCGCGGAGTCCGCCGAAGGAGCTGCGCTCTTTTCGCGCGCCAAGAGCCTTCGTTGAGCCGCGTTCGTGTCGAATTTGAATACGAGAAAAAGAACGAATTAAAAGCTAGATAAAGAAAGAGAGAAGAGAGAGAGAGAGAGAGAACTAGAAAACGAGAAACGAAACTTTGAACAAAAAATTACCAATTTAAAAAAAAATATCGCGAAGTGTGACGAGTTTTTGACGTTTCCCTCATTTCGTCTCTTTTGCTTTTCTTACCGATTTTTTCAACGCGAGACCGGAATATAATTAGCGTTTATCGGACTCGCTCCTGATTTAATTAGAGCGAGCTGACAGGAAGAAAAAAAAAAATTTTTTTTTCCTAAAACGAGTTATGGTTCTCGAGTGTGCGTTCGTTTTGTGAAAAGAGTAATCCGATTCATCTTCTTGCTTTCATTTTGGATTCTTCGAGCATTTCGTTCCGGCGCTCCAATTTCCCAGGTACGTTCGAACGAATTTTAATGAATGTATAACGTTTTTTTCGCAGTTTTAAATGTTTATTCGTGATTTAATTCGCAAAATTTCGACGGCATTTCGCAAATTTCACAAAAGCCTCGTCTCGATGGATCGTCAACTTTTGTTGTTTTTTTTTTTTTTTCTATTCGCTCATTGACGATATCGTGAGTGTCCGTGTCTCAGAGGCTCTCAAGATGTTTACTGGGAATAATTCCAAGGTCGGTTCGATCTGGTAAGAACTTTCATGGGCGAACGGTCGTTTCTTATTTCTTCGTTTTATTCCTCGGAACGTGACACACGATTGTTCCTTTTTTCTCCTGCGAGTAATTGCCAGCTTATTTGCGCGTAATTTAATATGCAACATTTACATTTATTTAATTTGTATACGATGTCGGTGCGTTGAATAAATCGGCAATAATTGGTAGTGAATAATTCATTTGTTAGATCGAAAATTCTAAGGACCCGATCGCGATGAGAAAAGGGAAAAGGAATAATAAAGACGCTGAGGAAATAATTGATTTCTCGTTTTTGATAATGTAACGACGATAACAACGAAGCACAGCCTATCGTCAACAAATCAACCCCCCAAAAAAAAACTCTTAATACCGAAATCATTGGTATCAATTCACCAAATACCAAATGGGTTTTCCATGACTCTCGTCGAATCAATAATTATTATTTTCCTCAGTGCTATTATTTTTTTACCAATTCACGATGGCACGTGTTCGTTTTTCTTATTCCACGTGATTTTTTTTCAGCGAATCGCTACGTCGAGAAAACTTCATCGCAAAGTTATTAACGTTAAAAAAAACTGTGGAATGCGAATGTGTGCGGAAATCGGAATCGAAAAACACGCGCACCCCCGAGTTTTCATAAATTCCCGAAGTAATATAAAAGTAGTCGCGAAACAGGTTTTGCACTTTATCAAATCGACTTTAAATCGCAGACCAAAAATTTCCTGCTTGAAAAATGGTGTTGAAGAAGTTTTATGATCGATTCATTTGAACTTGACAAAAGGGAAAAATATCGTAAAAGAAAAAAAAACATTTAAGGAGCTCGAAAAAAATATGAGAATATTGAATTGCTTTGATAAAAAGTTTTCTCAATTTCCCTTGGAAAAAAAAAATGTTGACGCTGCCGTTATTTTGTAAACGAGCATTTTCTCCCTCACCAGGTTTTTCTCCCGGCCTTGGTGAAGTTTCTTTTATTGCCTTCGATTCGACGATCGTATCGAGGACTTTCGCGTGCTCCAACCATCCACCGGGACACCCTTTTTTCTCCTGCTCTTTTTAAACTTGGAAAAAAATCGAACGAGCATTTAATCTCTGTTACATCAGTCGTTGTAAAAGAAAAAAACAATCGCTCGGCGCTTTTTCCGTCGTTTCTCGCACGAAAGGGCATTTCTTTAAATATATCCATCGTCCAAAATGTCACGATCATTTGCATCTGAAGTCTTTCTCATTTATTTGACAAGCAGTAGAATAATAATTTAAAAGACCTTTTAACGATCTCCTCGATCGAGATTAATTTTTATTCCCGCATGTTTTTATTTCTCTCATTTTTCTGTTTCATCTTCATTTTGACGTCGTTTGGCTCATTTCCACCGTTGCGTTGTCACTTTATATGTACTGCTTTATCCAGGTGAAGGTTGAATCTTTCCCTTTCTCTCGCTCTTTCCATCATACGGTAGACTCTGTAACGCGCTCGCAGCGGAACGGTGCGTGTGAGACGATTTCTCTCGATGATTATAAAAAATTTGCGTAACATCTCAAACGCCCGTGTAACTGACAATTTTTCCTCTTTCGTCGTATTATTCTGTCGCTATAAATATAAATTTTACTCTACGAACGTTCCGCTGTCGCTTTGTAAATATTGAAAGAACATTTGTTTATTTTGGAAATGCGTATCGAAGATCGATAAATTTTGTCTTTTTAGCGTACCGAGTCGAAAACTATATAATCGAGCTGAAAACGATGTAAACTCCGAGAGGAGCGCGAATCCTCGCCGTGCTGTTTGAAAATCGATTATAACCGTTTATCAATAGGACGCTAATTTCTCTCATTCTATGAGACTTTTATTATCGATATTCGAATGAGAATTATACGAGGAAGCGCCGCGGCTGAATTGATTTTTTTTATAATTTAAGAGGTCTCGTGTCAATTAGAGCGAATCCGATAAAACGTAGTCTCGGTTCAATGACGTTCATTCTTTCCTTTTTTCACTCGATTCCCTTACAACCGGCAAAATAGTAAGATCACGAGCGACTCGATCGCCGTAGAATTAAATCCAGAGTTCAAGAATGTAAAAATACCGATTTTGCTTTTTTTAGCCAATTTTTTTTTATTTCCATTAATCAGCGATTTAATGCAATATCAAATATTTCGAAATAATAAAATAATAAAAAGATTAAAACAAAAATAATTGTTGATTTCTTTGAAATATTTCGTTCATTAATTACTCGAACGAACGCGAACGCGACGGAAAAAAATGTCTCCGTCCAACACGGAAATCACAGAAATTTCTAGATTTCGATTCGAAATAATAATGATCGAGAGCCGAAGTCTTATCGCGATGCTCTTTCGATAACGATACTAATGTATTTCTTATTATCGTAGAGCGCAGACTCTCCTCGGCGTATCTATACGTTTTTCGTCACGGGCTCATTTTTCATACAGGTATTAGTAACGTTAAGCAATTTAGCGATAAAAAATAAGAAGGTTCATCCCCGATACGGGAGAGTTCGGTATCGTCAGTCACGTACCGTTTCGCCTAACGGAACGATATTCCCTCCTCGACCGAATCGAGCCTAGTTTTTTTCGCTTCCATCTCATCGTTCTCTCCCCTCAACCGTGCCCGATAATCGACGATTTTCCGTCTATTTTTTTCGAGCTACAAAAACTCTTTTACCCTATTTTCTCACACCGAACTCATTCTTTTTACGTTTCTTCGAGTAAGATTCCTGAGTGCCATTTTATCGTCCGGTGAGTCGGAGGATTTGCATTTTTTGTAACAAGTAAATGAGGCGGGTAAAAGCTCGTTATCTGTAATAGTTTGAGAAAAAAAAATTTGTGTATTTTTTTCACATTTTTTTATCGAGATGTTGATTAGGGAGTTTGAATAGGAGAGATGCATTCGAATCGATTGAAAAGTCTGGCTCGGTGAAACGCATATTTGAGAGGCTCGAATTGGTTAATATCGAACATACGGAATCTGAAGTATAAATGCGGACCTTACCGTGTACACTGACACGCGAGAGACCGGCAAAAAAAAGGTCTCTCGAGACACGACAATATATCGATCGACGCTCCATTCAAACGTACTTACGTGCATATTTTTACCAACTTGCAATTTATTTTTCCATTTTTCCTTATGCTTATTTTCTTGTATTATTTATACGTATTTTTTCCTCATATTTTATTTTATTTTTAAGGGAAACAATGTTGCATCGCCATTTGCATATTTTTCTATTTTTTGCTCGACACTGAAATATATTTTTCGTCGTTTCACTTCGCCACTCAGAAATCCTGTCAATTGTTACTGTGGCAGTGATTTTTTTCCACTTTGCGAATCGATGCATCGTGCTGAAAAAAAAATTCCGTAGACGGGAGACTTGTGAATAATGGAAAGGATCGGGAGTGTCGGTAGCGCGAACAGGAAGCGCAAGTGAAGATAAACGTGGGACATCATCGATCGATCTCGTGCGCAATTGCGAATTAAAACCGTCAAACGTTTCGAGACTCCTTACGTTTTGTTTATCCGATGATTTTTTTTTTTTTCATGAAATTTCAATGATTTTTCTGAAACAACGGAGCATGTCCAAAAAAATTGAGATGCGCTTCATTTTCTGTAACAAAAAATAAATATTTTGTATGCTCTGCACAGGAAAATAAAAACAAATATCGAAGAATGTTGCCTCTCGTAAACTTGTAACATAATTTACGTTACCGTATGTCACGATCTCCTTTTTCGTTCTTTTTTTTGCGTATTATAATGTCAATAATGTCAAGGCGAGCCGACGTCTGACTATGACCTACCGTTTCTACTTAAAATCTTTCGATACTCCGTTTCGGACGTGAGCTTTTGATGAGCTCATCATTTTTGCTACGTGACGCCCCGATAATCGGAGAAGAGACGGAATAAAACGCTCGTCATTCGCAAGAATATCAGCTTGATACGGGGTTTTTTTTACAGCACAATAAATGAAAGAACGCATTGTCATTTTCGGTAACAATTCGTCATATCAAATCTCGTATTTTCCACAGGTTATTTCCAGTGTTTTTTCAAGATACAAAAATATAACGGGAAAAACAAAAAATTGATTCATCAAAATAAAAAATAAAAATTATTGAAATTTCGCGAAGAAAAATATACTATGTTCTCTTGTAAATTGAATAGAATTTCTCGTCCAAATTACTCGAGAAAGCGGTGTCTCTCGAATTGAGACTTTTCCAATCGCTGTCTAAATCTTTTCTTTCTCTCTCTTTCGCCGTCACGTCAGACTGAATTTTGAAGAGGACAGCCTTTTATTTCTCCTTTATCCGGAAAGTCATAAAATATTGAAAATGGAAAAGTAGAGCATGAAGTCGAGCCGCGATGACGACAACGACGACGACGTGAATACGATAACGGACGGGACACGAAAATAGCCGATGAACGACAACGCGAAGTGGGCTAGTCTCTTTCTGTCCTCCTTCCTTTGCTTTCCTTTCTCACCCCGTGAAACGACCGGAGAGTTTATTAACTCGGACTTCTAAGTAGTAACACTTTTATCAATCACGTCCACGAATCTCCGAACGAGAGACACTCATCATCTTGAGATTTATTATTTCTGAGGACGACGACACGATGTTGAACTAAAGTTTTTTGTTTCTACTTGCCACTCAAGTCCTCGTGCATATTCATACATTTTTTTAGGTTCGATGCTCTTGATATTTTTTAGGGATACTTTCATCTATTCCCATGGAAAAATACAAATTAAACTGTCCTGACACATTTTTTTTTCTACGAATATCTCGACACTGTTACGGTTCATGGTCGAATTTATTTTCTATCATAAATTCTGCTCACTCTTTATACGTCTCAGATGATAGTAGATAGCAAATACAAACAGATAATAACTTTTCTATGAATATAAGAAAAATATTTTTTAACCGTGTACATTGTAAAAAAAAAAAAATTTCTTTTTTCAGTTCAACGTTTTGACACGTTGATGCATACTTATACCTCATTATAATTATTACCTTCATAAGAAATTTTACCATAATTGACACGTTGAGAAAAAATTTAATTTGTATGGAACTCTGATGACATTGGCGCCGTGGATGGATAAACAACAACATGAAATTCTCGAACGTCACAGTTGAACCAATGTATGCATAAGGTCTTGCAGTGGGCGATGGTCTGTCACTTTGTCTTCTCCGTCATAACTTTTTTTAGATGCAAGACCAATTTCGTCATCATTTATGAAATTATTTTCTTTTTACCGTACCTACGATTACTATCACTATAATACACTGTACTAAACTACACAATGTTCTGTAATATTGTATAAAAATAACGATATAAAAAATCCCCGTCTCCGGAGTCAAATTTTTGCCTATTTTTATTGATTAATAAATAAATATTCAAGAAAACTGTAACTAGCGCCGATTGAAAAGAATGTATCATAATTTTTCAAAGTTCAATTGTTCAATATTATGAGAGAAATCCGTACAAAACAAATTTTTTTGTTAAGCTTGTGGAATCCTCTACGGATTTCTTCCACAATATTGGATAATTGATCGTTCAAAAATTGAAATATTTTTCTTTCGATCTAGAGACTTTGTTATTGATTTCAGCAAACATATTTTGATTTCGGAGCATGACTCGTCTCAAAGTGTTAAATAAAATTAATTTGATGTCCACTATAATTAATCAAAATGCAAGTTAAAATGCCGAGAAAGATTTATTTTGTTTGTATATTCTGATGTTTTAATTGTTATTTAATGAATGTGTTACAGCGATGTCTCTCGAGGAGTCAAGACGTTCTCAACGGCCGTATCGTTACGGAATGGTCCTACTATGCGTCGGAGCATTGATAAATTGGCTGGGATTGGCCGAGAACTACGTCGAGCCGGTACGCTACGTTGGTGTGGCTTGCATAGTCGCGGGGGCGCTACTGATTTGCGCGGCGATGTGTTGTTGGCTTCACGCACCACCAACGCGAACGAGCGTTCAGGCCCAGCATACCAGTCATCCTATGACCGCTCCGGTAAACAAAACTTTCGAGAAGATAAAAAAAAACTATTCATCGCTTATTCACCCTATTCCCATTTGCCCTTCGTTTCTATTTCCGTGAAACAAATTTTTCCAACCTGTAATTTTCAAAGGTCTAAACGTTATTTTTACAAAAATAACTTCCCGTACCGTTCGCACATGTAGTTAACAAAAAGAGTGACAGAACGAGATTTTTTCCACGTACGAGCGAATTCTGAATATTCCAACTCTCATTCCTTTTTATTTTTTGTTTTTTTTTATCTCCATTCTCCCCTTTGTCTTTTTCAGTCTGCCATTTCTGGTTCAATTTCATTCGCGGGCTCTACACATAACTTTTCTTTTTCTATAAATAGAGTCCTACCCTTTCGTCTATAGGAAAACGTGGAAGAAAAGAATAAAAACAATTTTTCATCATACTCTTTTATTCAGTTTCCTCTACTCCTTTCTCATTTATCAACGCGTCCCCGTTCGCTTCTTGGAAAACTAACGCCGGTGGAGTACCTGTCTCTCTCTCTCCCACTCTCAATCTCGCCCTATCGGGAAAACTTCTTTTCAAATCGATCCAGGTCAAACTCCTATTCGCTTCTATTCTATTTTTTACCTGCCTTGGGGAAACTTTTTTACATAAATATACTCTAACCCTCCCCGTAGTGTGCGTATGAATAATCGACAAGATTTCGACATCATTAAATCATCCAAAATTAATTCTTTCTTGTTCCAAAATAAACCCATCAATTCCTGTCTAAAACGAATTTATCGAAATAAGAATTTATTCCAACAGGATGTCTCGGTATATTTTTCCATCGTCGAAGGCTGACCGGAAATCGATTTTTTAAAATATTTTCAAAGGTGCTAATAGCACAATTCTCACGAGTTACGACGTAATTCTCGTACGAGCGTGTACGCGTTTAAAAAAAAAAGTATTTACGTTTAGTAATCTACGTAAAACTGTGACGTACGTAAGAAGGTCCCTGAATCGTTATTTCCTCGTTTCTTACACCGCGTTAAAAAAACGGGTACGTAATTCCCACGAGCGGGAAACGTCGTTCCGTGTTTAGAGCGGAATAAGGTTAGGTCACGAGCCGGCTTGCGATAGCCGCGTTTAGAATTTTCCGAAAGCTAAGGATATTAACCCCAAAAGCGCTTGGAGTCGCGCGCGGTAAGATACACGCGATATCCAGCGTTTACCGATTCTATATTTATCGCGTAGTGAACCGGCCAGTTGCACTATACGAGTGGTATATATGCGGACGGAGACGTTTATTCACCTTTGAGGTTATGTCTCTGCCACGATTACGGCCGTTTATTATCTTTACCGCAGTACATGTCTCTATTTTTTTTCTCTTTTTCCCTCATTTATGACGGTAACGACCGCGGTTACGTGCCGGATCGCGTCCGCCTTGAAGAAACATAACAAAAAGACGCGATATGGAGTGACCAAGATTCGAGAATAAAGCTACGATACGGCGCGGGTACGAGGAACAAAAATGACACTCGGGCCGGGACGGTTGGTGATACGCGGAGCTATCGTTTCGAACGTCACCACCCTTCAACGTTCATTTTTCCATTTCTCATGTTCACATGACCACGCAACGAGCTGTTGTTTTTAATGAAAACGTAATTCAAAATATCACAATGTTCTGATATTATTTCTTCATTCCTTCCGTTATCATTGCCAAAGCATCTAGATGAATTTTATTTGAAATAAAAAATTCTAAGGATTTCGATGTCACAGAATTTGTATATTCGATATATAAATGATGACGGAATTGAAAAAATTATTGCCTTCCAAGATTTTTCTTCTTTTTTTCCCCCTATGCATTTTCAACCTAATAGATGAAGTTTTAGTTCAAATTAACGAATTTAAAGATTATTTTTCGATACAACTATATTGAATTTTTGAAAGATCACACGTTTTCGTGAATTTTATTATAGCTTACAAGATTGTTTTATTTCTTCTGCTATCTGTGCCGAAATAATTAGGTGACTTTATATTTACAAGAACAAAATCCAAGGATTTTTTTTCAATCAAAATTTTTCGCCACATGAAATTCTTGAGCAATCGCAAATTAATGTTTTTGGGTAATTGGTTACAGATTGACGATCCGATTCACGTGATCTCGATAGAGGAGCCTTCGATAACGAATTCGCGACAAAAACCGCCGGATTACGAGGCGGTCGCAGATGCACCACCGAGCTACGACGACGCAATCAAATTGAATCCCGCTCAATTAGCAATGCCGACGAACAGTAGCGATAACCACGTCACAGGAACAGTAACCTCGACGACGCAACCTGTTGTCGTCACGATACTCAGCTCCGTCGGTACTGCAGTCGAATCAACCGCGCCGTCACCACCGCCTCCTTATGCGAGGTTAAATTCCTTATAATTTATAAATTTTTGTATCTTTTCTATGATCGCGTGTAAGATATTTTGTTAATCTTTTATTTATAAGCGAAATTGTGTATTTGATATATTTTTTGTATTGTTTGCAGGTGAGACTCCAGAATAAGATTGTCGGCGCATTCTGTGATGCGATCGAGAGTCTCGACTGCGAGTGCGACTCGAGGCGATGACTTCGTAACTCGCGAGCGGCACATTCGTGGAAACGCACGTGCTCTAAATCTTCATTACTGTCGCCAAGAGAATAACGAACAGCATGAGAACCTAAATTGCCATCGTAATAAAAAACTGAGTGAACGTAGAACGTCGAGAGTGGTGGCAAATTCGAAGGCTGTGCCGCGTTACCGACGCTACGACGTGAGGCCAATTTGTTCAAACGGCCGCTACCAGACGCCGATCACTACGATCGAGGGAAAAAGACTGCGAGCCTGTCGTGTTCATTCGCTCTACGCACACTTGCCCCACGTCCATCCTACTTCAATCGACTCTTGACAGTCTCAGCTTTTTTTCGTAGAAGAAAAGTAATCGAGAATCGCGAAAAGACTGTGCGATAGTTGGAAAGAGGTGGACGAGAAAGATCTACATACATTGACCAATTTTGCTACAATAAATCTCACAGAAGAAGAACAGAGTGAAGAATCGTGGACAGAGATAAAACAGCTTTTACCAAAGCTCGTGGAAATATTTTTTTCGTTTTATGAAAAAAAGTAGGATAAAAGGCGCGTCGTCGTCTACAAAATAATTCGTTCAGATGCAACCCTGGTGGCTGAGATTTGAACGAGTGTGAGGATAAACGAGCGCCATCTGCATCGATCTAAAACATCCGAAGGACGATTATAAAAGACGTACCAGCATAATTGTTAATAATCCAAAAATCGAAAACTGTTGCAATGTTTTATAAAAGTGTAATATGACCGTTATAGACACATTTATATACGTAAAAAAGTCGTTCGTGCAAAACCTAAAGGAGCATCGTTCCTTTTTCTGTAGCGATGTTTCTTGTTCTCTTCACTCTTCTATTCGTGTACATATTTTTTTTACTTTTACATAGTAGCAGCGAATGAGTGATTCACGAGAGACGTGATGGAACAACAAAATATGGCAATAAGAAGAATCATCGATGCCACTTGTCCATCTAAAATCCACGAATGGATTTTTCTCGCAATTTCTTTTGTGAAAGAAGACGCTTTTTTTATATTGACTGAATAAATGTTTAAAAAACAACCAGCAGTTCTGTTATTCAATTGCCTCTTTATTTTTCTTAAAAAAATATTCGTTCGAAAGAGAAAGTTTACAAAAAAGAGTACTTCAAACAAATCCTCATTCTCTAAAATCTTTTCTGTCGAAAGAAAAGTTAATTTTTTTTCAATTCTTTTACAAATACAACCGTAAACACACATTTTCCTATTCAATTTTTACAAATTTACCTATCGATATTTCCAGGAAACTTTTTGATCAGTTTCTGGTAAATTTAAATCGAAAAAATGTATTGTTGCGTCATCTTTCGAGAATGAATAGAAATACAGTACAGCGAAGACGTTATCGACAATTCAACATTCCAGTCCGCCTAGTGGTGCTCCCTATCGAGGAACTTTCTTACCGACAGTAAAAATGACACTTATCTACATTTCTCGATCTTCGTTAAAAAATATGGCGACGAACGCGAATGTTTTGATCGCAAATGAAACGAGTACAAGTGGAATATCCTCGAGTAGTTTGTCAGTCGTAAAAGAAAAGGATGATAGCCGGAAAGAAAAAATTTACGGTCAGTTTATCTCATAAAATAATAAGAAATTACATTTTAATGCGAATACTTTGGTTAATGTAAACCTAACCTTGAAAACCAGTTTCTCATTACGTCTTCTCATCGCAGGAGCAATATTTCTCAGTGCAGTTACCGGTATATCGGCGATAATAGGTTTTGGAACGACTCTCGCGGCAACGCGAAAGCAAGATCCGAAATTCTTCAACGAAGGAGTCGTCGGAGTAAAAGGCGCCGCGGAGAGTGGAACTTCGCTCGCGTTGAGAGCACTCGGATGGGGAAGTCTTTATGCGATCGGTGGCTGCGGAATTTTTTTTTACGGAATTTGGAAACTTTCGGGTGCTACAAACGCTCTCGAATTTCGACAAAAAATGGGATCAATTCTCCCAAGAATACCAAGGAATAATCCCCCACAGAGCAGGACCGAGTTCGAAGGACTCACAGATTTGTTGACTTATGTTTCTGAAGAGTGGGGAAAAGAAGATGCTAATAAAAAAGAATAGTGATTATTTTTAATTTTAGCTAAATTAAATCGTTAACAGTGTACAGGACTTTAATAAAATGTTTTATAAAAAAATACTGAGGATGGAAGTAATTTGACAAATGAATTTTTCAAAGTCTACTCCTAATTCATTTTTATTTCACATTCAAATTTTGAACTTTTTATTGATGTACTCGATGCAAACTTTTTCCTGCAGAATGATTATTTCGTGAGTCGTTGTAGTCGATAGGTGCTGCCACCTGAAATAAAAAAATGCATTTACGTCACGCGAAACGGCGTGATTTGTCCCGGCGATGATGTAATTCCAAATAAAAGAGTATGTAACTCAAACAATGTGCAGAAACAGCACATTCGTAGGAAAATAACAAACTTAGTAGAAATGAAAGAAAATTTGCTCGATTAGAATCAAATATATCAATACATAAATAATTTCGAGCTGAGAGGTTTTGAACGCCGCAGGATTTTTTTATTCTGGTTTGATCCCGACGATCGAGAAAAAATATGATAATGCTGATATCGTCAGTGTCCCTATGGACCTTTGCACGACGAGGAATTCAAGTCCAAGATCAGACTAGTACGTCCAACGACCATATAATTTAATTATAGAGCATGGAAGCAAACACGCGATCGTAAAGGCGTTTCTCGAAGCTCGTAAACGCAAATGGCGGAGAGAAAAAAAAACAAGCCGCTTCGTGATATTCACCTCCCGATAAAAGGCTTCCGTTGTATTTTGTTTTTCCATCTGCGCCCGCCGTACACCTCGATTAACCCTTAAACGCATTATAAGGCTCAGACACGTTGAGCCGGTAAATGTCAAAGCTTACCTGGTCTCGTGCAACAAGATGATTCGAAGCTTTCGGCTGAAAAAGTTCAATGATTGAGACTAACATCAATGACTGTTTTTTTGTCGATAAAAAAATATACTTCAAAATTCATTTTTATCGAATTAATTTACAATAATAAAAATATATGTGACATTATATGATTTTTCACACTTCGCAATTCCCGTGAAACTTTCCACGGGATACAGTTCGAATATTCACCTCGAGAATGATGATTTTTTCATTATTCTAATGAACAGTCGAACGAACGCTTTGGTTGACGTAAATGTAAAATAACATACTCTTCGTGATCTAACGTAGCGGGGGTACGACCGCAAATGAGTGAAAGAATGAGAAGAATCGATAAAAAGTATTATTGACGTTCGTGTCTTATTTGTTTGTCGCAATAAATATTTATTCGGTCACATAGGAAGTCAACAAAATTATCTCAAAAATGAAAATAAAATTCAAAATATACGATTTCGTTGATAAATTGTAAATCTGGAAACTTTTTATCGCGTTGCTTGAAATTCGCAAGGTCGTTCTCGTCAGTTTTCGATTTACAGAAGTTTCCAGGTTGAAAATTTATTTCCAGAATATTTTGCGTTCGTCAAAACTCGTTTGAATCAACCGTGAACCGGCACGGCAATGATCGTGACTCTCGGACGGGCATTCCGTAATTATATTTTCATAATACCTATCGTAGGTTAAAATATCTTACTCGGGCATTCAATTTTTTAATGTTGCTCTTATCACAGAAAAAAATTTAAAAAAAAACGAATTTGGTATTTTAAAAAGTTTAACAAAATTCTGCTTTCCTCGAATTATAATAACATCAATTTTTTCCTCAATCTCTCGGACTCTGGATTTTTTCTTCATTTGGAGGTCGAGAGGATGTTGACACTTTCCGAGCTGCTACGAAAAATCGCTCGCAGTCTTATGTCCCGGTTGCCTCGTGTCTCGCGCTCGCAAACGTGTCCGGTTGACCTCATTAATTAAACGCGAAACGAAGCAACACTACCGACCGACTCGCTGGATTGTGCTCATCTGTGACGTGCTTCTTCGTCCGTGTTACGTTTTTCTGAATCTCTGATGAAAAAAGAGAACTTTTTGTTTCGATAATTTTTTCCGCGTTAAAATTCCTTCACGGCGTTTTTTTTCTCCGATCTTTTCGTCGAATATTTCCTCTCGCACACGCTCGAAATTTTTCACAAATTTAACTTTTTCGGCCACGATTGAAAACAGATTTCGCGATTGGAATGAAAAACAGAAATGTTGCTGACAGAGTGCTACGCAAGAAGGAAAAAAATGTCGCGGGCCGACATTTTTTGTATCGCGAAAGAAAAATATTTTGCATGATTGGCGATCTAAAAAGCGATCCTGTTTTGGATAGTCATCTTGTGAGAAAGCAGGAAGTAAATGTGAGTTTTAAATAGTCTCATCTCGAGGCGATGTCCAGCTGTGAGGACGAAAAGTCGTGTGCACACATTCGATTCACCTTTATCCATTGTTATGACTATAAGAAATATACCCTCCATTGTTTATGGCCGCGAGGCCAGAAGGTGCCCATGTGTATCAAATTCACATTCGATTATTCAAGCACAAAAAAATCTCTCGCCCGTCGATATTAAATCTTTCGCATAATGAAAACTGTTATCCAATACACACGTTCAATCGATATTTTTCTTCATTTGAGATTTTCAATTTATTTTTTTACCTCTAGCGCGAGGTTTGACGTCAGTTTTATAAGAAATCTGTATGAGCAGGCGAACACTAATACATTGTGTCAATATGCCACGTGTTTGTCATGGAAATTCTACTTTTTTGTTCGTGATTCGCTATTTTCCATCAATGCACCTTTTTGTTACTTTATTTTCATTTGTCAAAAGTAGAAATTATGAATGTTAACAATTTTTTAATCTTTTACGCGTTTAGCATTCAGGTAACGTTTTTTCATATATTTATAGATGTTTTCTTCCTTTTGTTTTTATTCCTGTAAAAGAAAAAGAAGCCAGCGACGGATAAATGTAATTATGACTCTTTTCTAATTTTATTTCTGTCAAAGAAATGAAAACCAATAAAAAAAATTCTGAAATCTTTCACAAGGTATATTTCAATTTTCTTTTTTATTACATCGCAATGCTTTTCTGATGTATGAATGCTTTTTTGAAGATACAACGAAGGAGACATAAACAAAGAAACAAATCTTCAAGATTTTCAACACATACATAATAATAACCGAGCAAACGTTTCGAAGATATTTCATGATAACTGCACTAAAAAGTTTCACCCATTCGGCAGCATCGCATTTTGCATTTTCGAAGAAAAAATCTACAAAAAAAGTCCACGCGTAAGTCATCCTCTCGAGGCATAAAAGTATGGAACAAAACATCGAGAAAAAAAATGTTACAGCACACAGGTTGTCGAAAACACTCTACAAATAAAATAAAAAAATTCTGCTTTCGGGGCAGTCTCCTTGAACATACGGGACGGCTATGCTACACGTTTTTTTTTCATCATCCTGTTGCACTCTTCTTACTTCACTTCGTTTATGACCTATTTGCTATAAAGCGATGTATACATTGAATAACCGTAGACAAACGTCATTCTCAAAAATTGGCATCAACGATATCGCGAGCACACACGCAGTACAACTCGCTGTATAATATTTGTATACGTGTGTGTGTGTGTGTGTAGTAGAAAAAGAAAACGGTTTACTTTTTTCGCGCATGCATCCTCATTATTGACAGTCGTATATATTAATACATTATAAACTCAACAATCGAAGAGTCACACATGAAAAAAAAAGTTATTTGCAGTGTGTGAACTCTTGGACGTTTCCGGGGGTAAAAACAAGGAGCAGGGATCTCGACCCCCACATTTTTGACTTCCTTCTCGAATCTCGATTCGCGAGAACAATGGCGAGCCCTGGTGTACGTGAGAATAGGACAACTAGAGTTCGCGATATGCCACTTATAGTTCTTCATTTTGTGACAATTCATCATCAAAGTCAGCATTCGCGTTCGCTCTCTCGTTGAATTTTTCTTTTTTCGTCGAATCGAGAAAATTTCAAGAACGTGAGGAAAAGCAATGTTTCGCGATTGTATAAAAAGAACGTAACGTGTAAATAATAAAAAAATCTTTGGCGAAGTCCGCTGATCCGACGCGACCCAACTTTTTTACTACTCTCGACCCTGGTGGCCAGACTTTGTACTAATCAATTTTTCCGCCCGGAAACGGTTCTCAGTATGACAATTGGAAAGTTTTACGTCGATCGATGAAATACAAAATAATCCGACGTTCCTTTCGAGTTAAATTTTATTATTCCCTCACCTCGGGCTTAACCTCCAGAACTTATAATTTTATATATTAACTTTTCCTGCGTTTGGCTAATTTTATTTATAAGAATGAAAGAGAGAGAGGCTACGATAAATAAACGAAGAGTCCGTGCCGAGCGGTCGATGAACCAGTTTATTAAAAAAGTTTTCCTTTTTTTTCGCGCTCTTACCCATTCTTTATCCGCCTGAGTTTTTTAACTCTGAAAAAATATATGTATATACATATGTATATTTATTATCGTCTATCGCAAATTACAAATTATTTAAACCATTCTGGTTTACACGTTTATCCTTGTTTTTATCTTATTTAGTTTACTTGCGTATCTGACGTGTCTGAACTAGGCTATATCCCAAAGTGCGTGTGTGTTCAAATATTACTCGTTTATGCAAATACGTTTATAACCTAAGTCTCGGAGTTCACAACGAGAATTACAATTGATGCGGAAACTTTTGAAAAATGCCTTTGACAATCGCCCTAATGAATTTCCATATTACGAACCCCCTCGTCGTACGATAAAAAGAATCTCTTTATTGATTATTCATTGACAACTTCCGATACGGAGTAATTAATCGATCAATTAATTTATTGAAAAATTAGTTCAATCGCATTAATTCCCGATCGTGCGTTCGGGAAAATTGCTTCGGGCTTATAATTAATTGATCGAGTAACAATTAACGTTTCAATTTATTATTTGGGATATGCTAGATTAGGTTTGCTATCGGCGAATTTCGTTGACAATTTTCATATCAGTGTATATTCTTTTGTGCCGGAACGAATGACTCGATCTTCGACGTTGGCGCAAATGGAAAGAGGCGAGCGTAACATTCGCCCGAGACTAATTCTCAAATTTAATCGATCGCAATCGATTTATTTCCATCTACAGATTCGTCCGTTCTCAAATCTTGTGCAAATACCTCAGTCGCGGATTTGAGCTAGGACAAATGACGATCAACATTTTTTTTCTACATTCTTCATTTTTTTTTTCATGCTTCCCCGATTAAGTTTTTATGCGCGAGAATATTTGGCATAAAAAATCGTATGTACAGGTTATGTACACAAGCCCGCTCAGAATTAAGGAGCAGCGAAACGTCGAGTGAAAATTGACTCTGAATCTCAAATTTATTTTCGATTCCTCATCATTAGCTACGAAATATTCACATTTCTGACGTCTCCCTCATCCGTCCTCGACTCGATTTTTTCCTTATAAATTCTGAAATGAATAAACAAGAATGAACCGGTGACGGAAGAAGCGAAATTGATCGTATCCAGCGTATTTTGATTCCACACGATACACACGAAAGTTTCGTTCTTCGCACATTCTTTATTCGTTATGTAAAAAAATTCAGACACATTCCAGATGCGTGTTATACTTAATTATAAAAAAAGAAAACAAACAAGACAAATAAAAAACAAAAGAAGGATGTTGTTTAAGGTCACGTATTCCGTAAAAATAATTTTCGTACATAATTCTCCATCACCAAATATACGTTTATAAATTATAAACATGCCTCGTGTATTCTTCTGTTTCTTTTTTTTTTTTTATAAAAATTGTGAAAGTAATAATAATAATAATTCGCTGTCCTCGAAAATCGTCCACTGCAGCATTTTCAATGTTTTTTCTCACTTATCGCTCGTGTCAAATTTCAATTTGCTAAAGATCTTTTCGCGAAAAATTCATTATCATCGTCGTCCAAGAGCCTCACTAAATTTTCGAGATTATTACGTCGATACTCGAATCCAAGTCTGCGCGTCCTGCGCGCTTTGATTTTTTTTTCACATTTTCTTTTTCTCGAAAAAACATCGCACGACGTGGACGATCCTTTGGAATTTATTTCGAACATTTAATCGATGGCACTGTAATAAAAAAAAAATTTCTTTCTCACAAATCAAGAGAGTCTCGTCGACCGGATCGTCCTTTTACATACAGTACATACTTTGCAGCATACTATTCATTATTATTATTTTATTATTATTATTATTATTAATATTATAAATATTCACAGAGTTGAAAAAGCAAATATTCGTCTCGTCTAGATAAATACAGTTTTTCATCATTTCATCATTTTTTTTGCTTCCCCGTTTTTTTTTCTATGCACTGCACCCTATCGAATCTCATACTCACAAGCACACTTATATTTATACCATATTTTCTCAACACTCATTTCTAGTCTTATCCCATAACCGTTCTACGAAGTTTTGGTTTTTTTTCTTCTATTCTCCATCGCGTTCTCCTTTCTTTCGCTAAATTTTCTTTTTCCTCTGCTCACTCGAGTCATACGATTGCAAAATATTTAACTATCGGCTCGTCATTTTAATTTCCGTGTCGTTCAGTGACCTGTCTATTGAGCCTGACGACGATGAATGATTTTTTTTTTTTTTTTTGTAAAAGCGAATATCGAGCGTCGAAATTTACAAGTGCTCAAATTCGCTAAATGCACAATTGTGATCGTATGGAATTTGTGATAAAAAATAATGATAATATGCGCATTAACGGACTCGTGTCACAATATGTAAATGCTGACGAAATAATGTGGCCCAGCGCGATTTTTGGCTCTCGAATTGTGCGTCGAGGTATCCTCCATTCAATCGTTCATTTATTTAAGCGGCGACCCTTAGCTCTTTGACGAAGTCGTTGCCAAAGTCGTTTCACGGGCGAATGCCACTAAGAGGCTTCTCAACCCGCAGACGTCTGTCAGACGAGTCGGGAAAAAAATTGTTTTTTCTCGACTCGTTTTCATTTCCATTTTTCAATTTCTCTTTCGATTCATATTATTCATCTTTATATATTCCAGCCTTTTGAGACCCACTCCGTATTCTTGGCTATATCTTTATTCCTATATTTTTCGTCATTGAATCACTTTATCGAATCTGACCGATCTTTCGGCGTTTGCCTGACGCCCTCGAAATTTTTGTTTTATCGCTTCGCGATAGTCGCAACTATGAGGAAAAAAATTAAAATAAACAACTTCGTGAAATTAAATTTAAAAAGTGATAAAATTCATGTTTCGTCTTCTCACGTGGATCGGAGAAAAAATAAATTCATTTTCATTGTACTTCGAATTTTTTTACGGTCCTTGTTCTCGTAATGTAAAACAGAAGCATTTATTTGCATGGAGGAGAATGGTGGTAATTTCATTAACACAAGAGGTTTCGTGGTAGTTATTAAAAAAAACAAAAAAAAACAAGAAAATCTCTAGAAGAAAATTTATTTGTTCGCGAACGTCGTCCACGATATTTTTTTCCTCCCAATGTACATAAAGTAGTCATCTTTCCAATGAACGATAGACGTAGAGAGAAAAAAATTGCATAATCGAGAGTCTTCATGACTGATTGTTCACTGAGCGTGCACAATTTTTTCTTTCCTTAAAAAATATCTGCTACTGGCAATAAAAAAACGATAAAAAACTTTATTCGTTTCTAATTTCCGAAAAATCTATAAAATTTCCCGGAATTCATTTTTTTCACACCCTTGTAGTGCTTCAATTAGATATTTCATTTCAACTTCGTCCTTGGAAAAGATTGCCGACGGTACTTTTCTTTGGATTCGTTCTCGCAGCTCGAAAAACCTTAGCGAGAGAAAATTTACTTATGTCCAACGAAAATATTTCCGGCGAACTTCACGTTCCGTGACATCGGTCGTTAAAGTCAAGAGTCCAATATTTACAGGCGAGAAGCATCGTCATCCATTGACTTTTTCAACAGAGTCGTTAATGGACTTCCAACATTTTTTTGCTCGAGACTAAATCCGCGGGTATGACGGTCGAGGTTGTGCAATTTTTTCTTTTTTATCCAATGGATTTTTGTCCATCAACTATATTTCACGGAGGTTCGAATCCACGCTGGACTCGAGCAATTTTTATTTCGCTTTTTTCGGGAGAAAGATGAATCGAGAAACAAATCTCTTCCTAACGGATTCCTCGGGTCCATCGATGAAAATTTAATCATTTTCGTTTATTAAAGATGAGCACGGTTAAGTAGGTCAACGGAACATCTCTCGTCTCTCCGTCTTCTGTCTTGCTCTCTATCTCTTTCTCCTTCTCTCCCGCTCCGCCTCTCTCTCTCTTATCTGGAGAATTTAACATAGACACAACATACAGGATATCGTATTGAAAGACTCGCTCGCGCCCGCGCGTTTCTACTTTCGAAGCACGCGAGAATAAGAGAAAGAGAGGGAGAGCGTAAGAGCCCCGCTAATATTCGAGATACGAGAAAATCATTAAAATGTGTGAAAATAGCTACCTAGATACATGTACACGGTCTCACTCACTCAAAAATACACACAGACACCAGATTCAAAGCGTATTACATAGTTTTCCCTTCCAAAAGCATATTCGTCTCTCCCGAGGTAAACTTCTCATCCTCGAACATTTGTCGTTTCAAGATTTCCTCCTGCTCGTCGGTTTTCCACGATTCGATAAACTTCCTCCCCATCGGATTCGACTCAAGTGCGTGCTTCTCAGGTGCGTTTTGTTTTCCTCTCCTCGGTCCTCGCGATACAAAACTTCGTCGCTTCGTTTCCGAGAGGAAGACGAATCTCAATAATTCATCGCATGCTCGACTTCTCAAGTTTTTTTTTCTTTTCCTTGCTTCCTCAATTGATTAATTTTCTAATTGGCTTTGAGCTTACCATTGGTGTACTCGGCCGCACCGATGTGGCCATTACCGTTCTCCTCGTATAACGATTTCTTCGTCATTTTACTTCGCGAACCAGAGAGGTAAGCGTTGTAGAAGAATCTTGCGAAGAGAACGAAATAACTAAAGTACATCGTTAAACTGTATTTTATGTTAACCCTCGATATTCCGCACTCTCTCTGACCCTGGGAGAGATATTGATAGGCCCAAATGTTGATGGCACAACCAACAATCATCTGGGTCAATTGCAGCGCGGTTATGACCATCGATATGAATTTCGGTGGCGAGTAACGCATCGCTTTGAGCGCATAGTACGAGTACATTATTGAGTGTACGCAATAATTCATAACGACGAACCATCTCGCTGAGGCTGTGTATTCGGTGTACGAGAACCACGAGTAAAGCAGCACCGTTATGTGGTGGTACCAATGCAGGAATATCAGCGGCTGCTTTCTCAACACAATGAACAGTGTGTCGCCGAGCTCTGGCAATTTTGATAGCACAAACATCCACGTCCAAAATCCGGACACTCGATCGTGGAGAATGAAACTGAAAATTAAAAAAAAATTATACTCATTACTATTACGAAACATAATTTATTCAAATACTTTTAAGAAATAATCATTAAGGTGAATTTTTAGCAATAGCTTTAATACTTTCATTTATTGAAGAGATCGTTCAAATAACATAAGAACAATAACAAAGAAAATATGCATCGATTTAACGAAAAACCAATCCACTAAAATACTCACAATAAGATTATCTCACTCATAAAAAAATGCATGGAAATAACTGAATTGCAACTTTGAATTATTTTGTAAAAAATGACTCGTATAGTTAAATTATAATCATGTAAAAAAATTATGTAATAATTTCGAAAAAAAAAATAATTTTCATAAAATATAAAATAAAATAAAAACTTTGTTCAAAAACGAATGAACTGAAATCTTCAAAATTTTAAGAGAACAAATAGATCGCATATTGTATTTTATTATTTTTCAGTCTACGTTTGAAAAAGAATGGCATAACGCAAAACACAATAATGTAAGCGATATCCAACAAAAAATAATATGCAATCAATCGTAATGAAATGATGATGCGATTTTTTGTCAAATCGTTGTTGACCTTCTGCCCCTGGAAGTATATTATCGCGATAAATCTGATTTGTTTCGAACTGATGTCAGATTCTTCTCATAGAATCCAATCTTTCCGCTTGAACACTAATAACGCGATCTTCAAAACACGCTCGACGAGTTAAAAAAAGTGATATCTATCCTCTTCTAGAATTTATCTTGAAAGCGTCGACCCTGACATTGAGCACGTTATTCGATCAGACACTACGACTAAAGGAGACAAAGCATTGTCTTGAAATTTTTATTATATTCTAAACGTTAACAAAAAATATTCTTGACAAAAACTTTCATTTTTTTGAAATATTGTATTAATTTTGTATATATGCTTCGTATATAACTTTTCTCAAACTTTAAAAAAAAATCTATGGCAAGAAACAATTTCCCTCACATTGTTAGAATTGAATTTTATTTTCTGAATAATGAAAAAATGCAATAAAAGATTTCTATTCATTTCGAAATTATCGAAATAAAAATGTTGATGTTTGGAAACTTTCTATTTTTTCCGACTACCCGGAGACTAGAAATGTAAATTCCATGATATTTACGACTAAAAGAAGAGAATGAAATTATTTGTAAAATAAATTTACCTAGGTATGCAAACGCTGTGATAAATTCCGTAATTTTTGAGTACGTGGATGAGCTCGGGCGCCGTCCTGGTGAATCCTATGATGGAGAAGGTCGCGAGCATCGTGTTCCAAAGGCTAAGAACGCCTCTCAGCTCGTATCTGGGTCTGCTGGCCATCCAGTATTGTCCCCCAAAAATCAGAATCATGTAAATGCCGCAAGCGTAGAATCCATTCGTCCAATTATTCGTCATCCAATCTCTCGTGTCCTGATGAATGAATTTCTCCTCGAAATTAAAGACGTATGAGTAATTTGGTTGGGTAACGTCGAGATAATCCATCTTATTCATTATTTTTCCTCTTTTCGTTTCTCTCTATCTTTTCACTCTTTCCTCCAAAATATCTCAATCGTGTCTGCTTCTGAAATCAGATAAAAAAAAGATCGTCAAGTCCGATAAAAAATGTCTTCGACATTTATCAACCTGTCCAAAGGTCCGGCTAACGAGTTATTTCCTCGTACTCGATATGTTCGGATTTGAAAAATAAACATGACCCTTTTTCCCGTACCACTTTATCCTCACCGTAATTTTCCTGGATCAAAGTTCGCACGGTTTTCCGTAATTCTATCGGTTCGAAAAATATGCGGAAGCAAACACATTAGAATGATTGAAAGATCGATCATCGAAACGCGGAAGATTTAGAAAAAAATCTTTACAAAAAATGACGAAAAAAAGACCGAGCTGAGCATTAGCTGAATTCTAAATTTATCATCATTATCTTCGCGTTTAGACGTGATATTCTTGTTATGATTCTGTTGGAATAATATCTCTGAAACAATTTATTCTTTATAGTTGCGTACTTTTATACAAATGTCATTAATTTTTTTCACGGATTACTTCCAGTTTGCAAGCTTCTGGTGTTATTGAATAGTTGCGAAATCAATTTCTTTTACATTTAATCTTCGTACCTAAAGAATAAATTTACAATCGTTGAGCAAAAGTTTATCACGAGTATGTCGAGGTTCACGCAATTCGTTTTTTTTTCTTATTTGGACTCATCGTTCGCGATACACATTGAAATCTATCGAAACCAGACACGCATGTGGCGATACAGATAACGCGTAGCGAAAGAGGTAAAAAAAACTTGCGTAATTTGCGACTGTCGTGTCTGGATAGAACACAAAAAATTGAAAAACGTGAGGACACGAAACGAACTTCGATACGGCGAATATCTCTCGACCCTGATGTGAGCCAAAGAGCAAACAAACACAAAGTATACAAACTAGGCTGACAATTTCATTTCTCGCATGTAAATTGAAAAAAAAATGTAATTTGTAAAAAAAATTTTTCCCATTTTTAGAGAGAATTAATATTCAACTCGAGTTCTTTACTGACTGGAAATGTAATAATGTAGTATGATAATTTATGTCGTAATGGATTGCAGATCGTTATTTTCCCTGTGACAATTTAAGAGCAATTGCAGTCACGTGACCACACAGATTTCGTAAATTACGGATTAATCAATTAATAAATTAATTGTCATAAAAAATTGAACGGTATCGCCGTTTTTTGGATCGAAAATGTATCACTGCTTTTTTGAGCTGAATTTTTCAATATTGAGGCAGAAATCCGTAGAGAAAAAATTTCACTCGCGCTGGACCCCTTGTGATTTTTCTCTACAGATTTCTCCCTCAATGTTGAAAAATTCAGCTCAAAAAACTTTTCGATCCAAAGAACGGCGATACGGTCCAATTTTTGATGAGAATTCACTTACATATTAATAAGTAAATATATTATTTCCGAAATTTAGTAACTTATTTTGTCTTGCCATTGCTCTTGAATACGAATATCCTGATTACAATTGTAAAAATTGGTTATCAACGCGAAGACAAGAAATGTCACTGATAGTTGAAGAAATAGTCTCGACTATGTAGCGATCCGAGCACGCGTTCGTTACAACATGCAAGCACAATCGTACTTGATAAAAATAAACACGAGAGTGAGAGGAAAAAAGATGGCGAGAAAAAAATATAGTAGATTACTTCGTCATTTTTCTAGATAGAATTTTTCATTGCATAACTCTGTGAGCAGTATTGAATGTAAAAAAATTAATTTAAAAACAACACTTGAATTTTGATTTCATTGTCATTATTACCGAATAATAGAAAAAAATTCAGCGTTGGGTGTTTCGCAAACGTAATGGAATTTAATCTGGATGCAAATGTATTCGATTCAAAAATTAGCGTCGTTTTTTTTCCCAATTCGCGACCTCCTAATTTCTTTGTCACCTCGTATCTATGCAAAAATAATTTAAGTGTGTCAATGTTGTGAGAACCGATTGGAGCGCAAAGGGTCAAATTTTCTGAGTAAAAATTACCATAATGTGAAAGAAAAACAAACTAGGAGAGAATTTAAAAAAATAAACAACTGCGTGTTTGGATCCTCGCTGTTTAAAGTATTCGTCACCAAAATTTGGGACTCTCGAAAGTCCAGGTAGGAGAGCGAGCCTTTTCTCGCGTGCCAAGTTCAAGGTGAGAACGAGCAGGTGTTTCGTCTGGTTTAGCGTTGCAAGGGTACATTGTACTCGGAAATCTTTAACCCCGTAAACATATGTCAGTATATCAGTCTCGAAATCCTTTTACCCCCAGTGTAATTTTCCGAGCCGTTAAAATAAGTGTCCCATTGAATGTATTTCAACGGTGTAACTCAATTTTCCGTTGAAAGAAAAGTACAGATGGTAATCACGATGCATAACCTCCGCTACTATTAGTGAATTTATAATAGAGACCCGCCTCTAACCTCAAATTCCCGTCACGTTATTGCCGGCGTCCACGTGACACATTCCGCGAACTTTCAAATACGCCGGGCTCTTATATCCACGTTCACTATAATTTTATTTCATTCGAACGGAAATGTAGCGATCATTCGATTGTGTATTTCCGTAGAGGTCAATTCGGAAGATCGTTAACACGCGAAAGATTAGCGCGGTTCGTACGGTCTTTCGGGAGCGAGTGACAAACACGGTCGAGCCAAATTGGAGCTCTGATCTATAGGTCAATTGATGTATATATACATACCATCATATTCAAGATCGCTCAACGAGCACATCTGTACTAATTAATGTAATTAAAATTCGATATTAAAGAGGGGATGATTATAACTCGAAGAGTTCATTTTTTTTCGATGATTGGTGAATAAAGGAGGAGAATTAACGAAATGTAGAGGTGATTTTTAAAATTTGGAGACTCGTTTACCCACCGAGTCACCGAGTGAACAAAAATTCTTTCGTCGAATCTCACACGGAGCGTCCGAGAGATATCCACTTTCTACAAGTCGAGAATAGAAAAAAAAATTCTTTGCTAATTGTGCGCGTGCGCGAGAGTTCTCTCTCTCTCTCTCTCTGTGTGGCGTGATCCTAGAGCGGCGAATTTTCTTTCTCCGTTTTCTAGGCTCGCCAATGAACGAGCAACGTTCCGTGGCTTGCACAGGCCCGAGAATCAGCCGTTCGCCGTACCACGCGGCTTGTGAGCAGAAAACGATTTTTTTTCACCCGCGTTGTCTATTTTGAAGCACAGAAAATCGAGAGTCGTCGGGGTGACAATACTCCAAGAATAAGAGTGAAGTGTTGCCGAGCGCAGACGACGCTTTGATTGTTTTCAGGAAAGCGAGCAGGAGCCGATCATGTGCAAAAAGAATTCGAGCGCTCGTGACACGCGCGCCGGTAAGACTACCGAGGGCGGGGATCTCGCGCCGGGATGTGTAGTCGTGTCGTTGACAGGCGACAAAAGATACTCGAAAACTGATCGGCAAATGAGCACAGTTGGAGAATAAAAAAAAATTTGAAACTTCCCGAATAGATTGAGCAAAAATGAGTAACGTGACTCAAAAGAAAATGTATATGCATATAAAGTCGATTATAATCGACACGCAACTCTTTACACAGTAAAAAAGAGTTGGGCTGACGAATCAATAAGTAAATAATGAAATCGCTGTGGCAGAAAAGTCCGGTATTTGAATTTTCACAATTTTCCCTCTCACACATTGGCGATAATGCAAAATAAAATTGAAACTCGTCTATCTCCCTTCTTTCCTGCATAACATTCCTGTCCATATCTAGCGGATCTTCATTTGTCAAAACCCTCGCGAAGTGGAAGCGCATTCCGTGTCGAACGGTCTACGTAAGAGCGAGAACGTAAACGAAGTTCCTTACGAGAAATAAATAGTAAATAAATTCGTACCACAAATTCTCGAGTCCACAATTCGAGAGTATTTTTTGGTTTTGTTGAAGAAAAAAAAATGTAAAATGAGGAAAGGCCGATCGAAGCTTCCGGTATAGTCGTCACGCACACAGGTCGCACTTTTTTCTCATAAAACTTGTTATTTTATAATCCTTGTCGAGTCATACGTTAGATGTATGACCGCACTATTCACACGCTCGCGTGTTACCGTCGAGTGAATTTTTTCACGCATACATCCGCGAGACGACTCGCCGGAGACTACTGGCCTGACTCTCCAGGGAACAACGATATCGTCACTCGTAGCGTACAACCGGGTTAAAGCCTCCTCTACACTCTCCTTTTATATATTCGCTTTCGTAAAACTCCTATTCGCCTATGGTGGGGATTTTCTCGTTGCGAGAGTGTGCGTTCGTGTCTCTCCGTGTCCCACAACCGTCCCTGTGTCCCGATATTATTATTATATCCATTGAAGGAGCGAACGAGAGGAGGGAGAGTTCGCTTTTCGCTTGACAATATGGCCGTTGTCTATTGGACGACGTGCCACTCCTTCCATTGAGTAGCCGCGAGCGCCACCGGCTCCGTGGTCAACAGATCTCTATAAACATTTTCAAGTGTCCGATTTGTTTTTTTTTCCTCATTTCTCTCTCTAAAGTTTACGGGTATTCGATTTTAATTATAAGAAAGATGTAATACCCGGAAGAACATGATAATCAAGTGTAGTAAAAATTTGGACTTTAAACTGATCGTGAGTTTTTTGATAGATTTCAAAAATATCAAGAGATAAGATACGTCTGTTCATCTCGTTGATCATTGATATTCGGTCTTTGGAGTTGATTTGAAATAACAGTTAACTTCTTTTTTGGCTACTTGGCGCTTCGCACGTTTTATCAAAATTACAGTACTGTTATTACCGCTTAGTACGGAGTATACCCCGGATTACAGCGCCTCTGGAAGATGCTCCAAAAACTAATATTTTATTTATAAATTCGAAAAAATAACAGGCATAAAGGTGATTTTGTAAAGAAGAGGAAAAGCAGAAAATATTGGGAATAGATTTGGAATTGGAATACGCTTTTTTATAAGAGAATTAACATAATCCTCTGAACAGGAAGGAAAAATGAAATTTAAAAACGATTCATTAACTTGATGTGGCAGTACATGACGTAACGAAAAAAACTCTTTATTCATTTCGTTGTCATAAGTATCTTTTTGAAATTTCCGTATTTTTGATATTCAAGACGGAGCACTTTTTTCAGAATGACCAAGTTGTCATGTAAATAGTTTGTATTTAATAAAGTTCGAATTCATCGATATTTCAACACCAGGTAATTTGAGTGTTGAAATATACAAATCGTTTGTACAAACTTTTATTGATTTATCAACATAAAGGCGAAATTATCTTCGCTACTTCATCGCTTATTTGGTTTAAAAAAATCAATAATAATTTATTATCATTATTATATACACCAAGATTGCCAATTTCTCAAAAAATGCTTTTTACTCGTCTCTTACAATTCGTCGCGTTTACTTTCTATAGCACGCTGCATTTGCTGCAAGATCCTTTTTATTATTTCATCTTTTTTCGAAGCCACATTAAAATTCTCAGTTACAAAATATAAACCGATTTTATTATTTTACAGATTAAATATTATCCATCATAAGAATGAAAGACTTTAAATTTCAGTCAATAATATGGATCAGCGAACTGAGGATATTCCAACGAATACAAAATGGGTTCGATTCGAAAATGAAGATACCAGATATTAATGTAAATTATTGTTGCGTACAGTCCAAGCTGCTTTATTACAATCCGCGCCTCATTTTCGTCAATCCATCTATAAAAGTTTGTAAAAACAATTTTTCAAAATTTGTCGTCGTCTATCTTGAATGGTATAAAGCGCACTAACTATTCGAACGATGAGCTTATGTACAAATATGAATAACAGACATCGGTAAAAGCAGCGATATAATTGTATCGTGAGAATTGAAAAACGCAAACAGGACGCGACACAAGCTGGCTGCATCAGCCCCGGAAACGTTCTCGATGATGATACTTTATTGTGGCAAAGAGCCTTTACGACAAGCTTATGCACAAATGCAGTCCTCCTTTTATGGTGTTACATTTTTTTTGTTTTTTTTTTTCGTAAAACTGACGCTGGGCGAGCGTCCAAGCGAGATGAGACAAAATAAGAGAAATCAACAAATAAAGAGAAACGATGAAAACGAAGATACAATCGGCTCGTACACTTAGCTTTTTTTTCATTAATTGTTTTTCGTTTGTAGTGTCACGATCACTTGCAGATTAATTATAGTCTTTTCCAACATCTCGAGCCACGAGACGTTGGTCAGGGAGCACAACAATTGATTGGTGCACGTAGAGCCGGCTCCCGAGGCGGGACTGACCAGGCTCGACGATAGCGTTGTCGGTTCGGTCGCTCTCTCAGCCTTCGTGCAGTGCGACTTGTCCTCATGACCAAGACGCTCCTCGACGGATTCCGTGCTCTTCACTGCGTCCGTCGCTTCTTTCTCAGTCTTATCCTTATCCTCGACGTCCATTTCAGAGTTGCTATCTCTCTCAACGCGAGTTTCCTCGGTCGGCGAGTGAGCCTTCCTTCGGGCATTTTCCTCCGCGCCCTCCTCGCTCGCTGTGAATTTTCTCTTCTTCGAGGGTGCTTCGACTTCCTGCTGACCGGTTTCTTTGAGCCTCGCCGCTCTCGTTCTTGCAAGCAGCGTTTCCAAAGCTGGCAACAGACTCGGCGGTGCCTCGAGACGTGTCCCGCTGCTGTATACGAGCGCGAGCGCGCGAAGATCGCCCGTCAGTCTATGAGCGGATACCTTTACGTCAACGGCTTCGACCATCGCGCTCATCGAGCTCACTAAATTATTTATCAACGAGCACGTTTGTTCAGTCAGCACGTGATTTGCCAGCTTGGGGAAAAATGTTTTCAAGAACGCGTGAATCGCTGGTACGCCGAGGGACGATCTCTCATCCAGGAGAACCGCGTCGACGTAGTCCACCGTGTAGGATGAACAGAGCAACGCGGCTATGTGTTTCCTGTCTATGTGCGTTGCAGCATGAACGTCCAGCCACAGCCGGGGAAACAGAGCCAGATGGAGTGGTACGCCTAAAATTGAAATTATAAATATTCTTTCATTTTTTAAATATATTTTTCATATTTTTTTACTAGCATACCTTCGAATCCAAGCATTGCACTCAAATTTACGAGAGTATCGGTCATACAGTCGTTGTTAATCGCGAGTCTGCACATGACGTCAATTAATTCATGATACGGGAGATAAAATTCCAGAAGGGCGCTGTCGTATTCGGGATCGACTCCTTTCGCTGCTTCCAACTGGGAGTGTGGTACAGCCATTTGCACCATAGGCCTGGCAGGTCGAGAGCCCATCTTGCCCGCAGTCGTCGATCGTCTTGGCAAATACGGGCCCGGAGGTACCGCCGCGTGGGATTCCTGGAGCGCGGCGTGGCAGTGTGATAACAAAGGTGCTAAAATTAAAATAGCTTCGGCAGGTACGAGCATAACGAGTTCCTTCAACAGATCTATCGCCAAATTTCTCATGTCCGGTGGATTGTAAGTGTTGAGGAGAGTCGCCAATTTTCGAAGTACATCCGGCCACTCTTTGCAATTCGCGAGAATATTTCTCGCGTCTGGACCGTCGCGAGCTGTTCTGACGCATCTCACGAGTTCCACAATAATCGCAATTAGTTCCGCGAGATCACCGGCTACGTGACAAGCAGTCGCCTCATGATACATGATGTGAAGCATGTGGAAAGCCTCCAGTGCCATGCTCAAACCACCGTTGTAAACAACGTAAAGACGATCGTCGTCGGATTCGATGAGACACCTGTGCAAATGACAATAAAACGGATTATCGTCAAAAATCGTTTCATCGTTGAAATTTTATACAACATTTTTATCGCTGTTAAATGCAATTTACCTGAAAGCGGAAATCAACGTCGCCCAACAGGATCGCCCGTCTAATCCTTGAAGATACGAAGACAAAGTTCCTCGTCTGAAAGATGCGATTTCCGCCTCCTCTTGTTCAGTCTGGTCAGGGTGTCTCGTCACGAGTAATTGCATCAACTTGAACAATTCATCGACGGCCTAAAAAAATCACGCATTTAGTCTGATTCATTCTAGAATTAATAATTGAAATTTCGAAGGTGTAAAAAATTTCCTTACCGCAGAATATTGCGTGGGGTGAGGTGTGATATTTTTAAAAGCCCACTGTATATTCTGATGAGCAGCGAGCTGTCTTGTGAAGACTCTCGACTGCTGGCAACACAGTCTTAATAATCCGTAATAGGCAGGTAACATGACACGATTGAAGAGCACCACATCTTGATCTTCATGATCAGCACTGTAAAATTTGAATTGCACATCATTATGTAGTACAGAGAGTAAAATATGCATTTTGACTGCATTAATCAGATACATAATTTACTTACAGTATATAATTGAATGCAATGTTCTTCGTTATGTGTGGATTGTGCAATATCATGGCAACGTTTTCTGGACACTCGCAGCAAACGTGGTACCAAAAGAGAAGAACGGCTTGCTTGTTGTGATGAACGGGTATACTCGGCTCTGACAGTTTCGGATGAAACAATGTCCAGAGGTCGTTCAAATATTGGCCGAACTGAAATATTAATAAATATAAATAGAGAATCATCTTGCGAGCCCGTGTACGAAGAAAAGACTTACCATAAGTTTTTCGGTTTTCGAAATAGCGCAATACGTGAGGAGAGCGAAGTAGGCTGTCAGTTTCATCGTCCCGTGAGTCTGAATATCGATGAAGTGTCTCGCAGGTTGAAGAAGACGGAGCAGAGCTGTGTAAATTTGATGCAGAATAATCGTCGCTTCGGACGACAATTGCAATTCTCGGGACGAATTGCAACCGAGGCCGAGTCGGTAAGCACCCCGATAGCCCTGTCTGAAATGCGTCGAGGGTACGAGCGAGACGAGTAAAAAAGCGGCGGCCGAACGAACTCTCTGATTCGAATGTTCGATCAGAAAATGTTGCAGCCACGTATCCAATCCCTGGAGAACCCAAGCATGGGCCAATTTGCTTCTCGTTACGGCAAGTGCAAGCCATTCTAGGGCGCCGTGCGGTGCGACTCTTGCGGCTTCCCAAACTCGACTCAGGATCAACTGTGTCATGCAAGGAAGTCCGCTGGGCCCGGAGCCTTCAGTCAATAACGTTAGTAGCTTGAAAAAGGGTTGGCAAACGTCCGTGTGCTTCGTTATCGCTTGAAATATCATTGTGATTATGTGTATGGCGAGACGATCGTTCCAACGACACAATGACTGAATGAGATTTCTCGTTTGATTTAGATTTATCACGTCACGGGTCTGCTGGTAGAGGAAAGGAAAACCCTTGCCACCGGCAACGGCGTTCAAATCGGCAGGTGACAGAGTCAACCTAAAAGAAATAATAATGTAAATATTTTTACGATCCGATGAAATATATTTAAAAATCGATATTTCTCACCTGTGATCGGGTCCGCGGCTACGTTCCACGAGCGTTGCGATCAGCGTTATCATTTTATCAAGCGACGCGGGTCTCAGTTTTTCCGAAGCGACGGCGAGGACGACTTCCTCTTCTTCCTCTTCCTCCTCCTCGCTAACAGCATCGGCGCTCTCGTGAGTCTTGTGACCGAGATAAAAATTCACCATCGTCGAAACTGCCTGAACTCTTATGAGAAACTGAGTCTCCTCCTCGCCCATTTTACTGAATTCGTACAGGAATCCGAAGTACTCGGTCAGGTGTTTCAAGTGCTGTTTCGCGTGCTCCATGAGAGAAAGCAACATTCTGACGAATCTCGTTACACAGGACTGCGTTCCGACCCCGTTGTACTGACTGCTGCTAGAGTCGCTGTCGTTCTCACAAAGCAAGTAAAGAGGCGCTTGGCTCGGTCTCAGCCTCTGAATAACATGGATACATAGCCTCTGAAACATCTGCCGCACCATCTGATTCGGACACTTGACTAGAATCTGTATAGGCCACCAGGAGTCACCGGCCATTCGCTCGAGAAAACGAGCACAGGCGCCCGCCGAGCCGTTGAACTGTTTCGTCAATAATTCGACCCACTGGACCATGGTCGGTTTCTCCTTTGCGTGGATAAACGTCTCCATGAAGAAGGATGTCGAGAGCTCAGCCGAGAGCTCCGTCACATCTGGCTGCATCGATAACAAAGTTTGAGGTATGTAGCCACAAATCTGCCACATGAAACTAAAATATGTGTGCTCGAAGATATTTTTGTCTTGAAGGAAGTGAGTGTTGTCCTGCCATATCCAGTCCTCAAGTTCTTTATTGAGAACTACCTGGGGTGAGTTCACTGCCACTAGCTGTTGGGGCAGCGGTGGCGATTTGTCGAAACTCCGACTGAGCTCTTCAAGACCGTAGGACGTTGAGACGCATGTTGGACTCGAGACCGTTGCCTCTTCCTCCTTTGTCTGCTCGACGTTTGGATCGTTGCACCACTCGTAAAACAGCATGTAGGCCGAGTTTGTCTTCTCAAAACTGAAATCCATAAACTTATCAGTGACGGAGTCATAAGTCTTGCTAGTCATTTCTCCACCGAAGCATTCGGCGGCGATTTGGCTCGGGTCAAATGGCTTGACTTCTGCATCGTTGAACAAGAACCATTTGTCCTTGTTCACAGAAGTTCGATCTCTTATGAAACTGTAGTAATGACCACCGTCAGCGGTTCCCGTGTGAACCGTAACGCCGATGAGGTCGTACTGATAGTGTTCCATCTGTGGCTCGGAACTCGACGTTTTTTCGTCTCTGCTCTGTTGATCCATCGACACGCTCTCGATCTCGGTTCTCGCTAAATTTGCGTCCCCTCCACCAGTCTCTCGCTCGCGTTCCTCTCTGCAATGCTGGGGCATCAGTTTTTTCTCTACGTAGCCAGACATATCGAGCCTCAAGGGAAAACTAAAATGCGTGTTAACTTTTTCTTTCAACATAGTTCCCATGTTGAACGTGTATCGCATCGTATTGAAGCACAATATGTGCGGCAATTTTTTGAAGCAGGCCCGTTTCTCGGCGCGAGCTTTTTTACCACACTGTGAGCACGTATACATGTTATCACCTTCCAGGGTGTCCTTGACGGTAACTTCGTCGAGACTCTCGTACAAATTCCTCATATCGGCGACCTGACAGCGCACTGTGTAAAACTCCTCAAGAGTCCGACTTACGTGTTCACAATCGAGGGAAACAACGTTGTTGGAGATCACCCCGCAAAATAGAGTCTTAACGAGATGTTTGAGGTCCGAGGTCATCTCCTCCAGCTTGGAGACGAGGTCGATGAAAAACTCAGCCATGTCTTTCTGCTCTCCGGTGTTCAGAGGTTCGTGATTCATCGTATAAACTCTGCAAAAGCTTCGAGGGTTATAGGCCTTTCGCTCTGACTCGAGAAGGTACGCGAACATTCGTTGAAGTTCTCGCAGCGTAGATTGATGCTTGTTGGCACGATTGCAGTCCGCGCCTAGGATCGCGACGCGCGCCTGAGGCATCATGTACAAGTGTTGCATGCAGCTGGCCATATAGCAGGTCGCGCCTAGATTAGTAAGTCCGACATAGCCGCAGTCTGAGCGTCCGTCCTCGTGAGGCCAGTAATCCCAGGGATAAGGCGAATGAGGTCCCGGTCTGTGCTGAGCCAAGAGCTTTTCGTGCAAGAGTCGATAATTCTCAGGAGCAGATTTAACGAGCTCGACTAACAGATCGAACGCCGCGGACCTCGAAACTTGGCTCTTGCACTTGGGAACGTGCTTCATCCGTGGATTCGGCAGGTCGAAGAGAAAATCGAAAACCCTGTTGAGAAGATTTTGTCCAATTTTCGCTTGCTTGCAACCAGGATTGTGCGTCATTATGTTGCAAGTTAGATTCAACAGTCCAACGAGTGCGTCGTCCTCGACTGTATTATGACGTGTCTCGAGATGCTCTCTGCTAAGGACTGAATCTATAACGCGACTTGCCAGCGCCTCCAGGTCGATGCTGCTCCCATCTCCGGTTCCGGACTCCGTTTCGGACTCGATGCAGCCCTCTCGTATCGCATCTTCCGGTAGAGCGTCGACCAGGCGACAGACCAACCAAAAATAATCTCGGCAGGCCGGTCCGTAGGGTTCCTTCCCATCATCAAGAGCTGAGTGCAGGTGTAAAGGTAAGTCCGGTCTTCGCCTCAGAGATGGTTGCATAGCTTCGGCGACGACGAGATACTCCAAAAGTGTATTCAACATCGAAACTATAAGACTCGAGGCTCCGCAGCGTTCACTCTCAGCATCGTCGTATTCCTCGTTTCCTGTCGTTCCTAGGCACAGTCTGTACAACGCCGTACAAACTTCCCGACGCACAGCCGGTTCCGGATCTTCCAGGACGAGCCTGCGCAGCCACGTATGTCCGAATGGCTCAGAAGACGATGACAGGAAGAGATATTGCCTGACGTTCGGGTCACTGTGTACCCAGCAAACGAGTAAGGCCATCGCATAGTGAATAACTTGGGATCTGCCAAATAATCCAGTTTTGTAGTGATTCGGCTCCCTGGGCATCGAAGCCTCGTTCAAAATACTCGTTAGACGAGGCATAACAGTCTCCACTGACATCATCGAGAGCATTGCTTCGCTTAACCTCGGTACTATCAACTTTTCCGGTTTTATCTTCCTCGTCTTTTTCTCCTCCTTGACGACGCCCAGGTGACACAGCTGCTTCAGGAGGCTCGCCAGACAGTCCTGCTGCCACTCGCTACCATCACCACGCTCGAGACATCCCGACATAAAGATGTCAAAGAGGTGCCGTAGCCCACCGTGTTGGACGAACAGAGTCGACCAGGGTTCCTCCATCTGGCCTTTGGACTTTGTGTCGGTGCTCGAGTCGTCGGTGATATTAGCGATCGAGGCTGCGTCGCTTCCCTCGTGAATTGGAGTCACCGTCAATCCGCTCGTACTCGAAGTCGAGGAATTGTTCGAGGAGGAAGCTGAGGACACCGGAGGGTTTCTCCTGCTTAGAGATTCTACAATATACAAAGAGTACATGAGTTTCTGAGGACTTGCAGGATCGAGTAAATCCGGCAACGACGTTTCTCCAAGTTTTTGAAAACCGTGAAGAAGCGTCGGACTCGTTGGCAGGAGCATGAGCGTATCCCAGACTCGTCTCGAAAGTAATTGCGCCTTTGTATTTGGAATTTTCTGACCACCCTTCACGCTCGTCTTCATCGCACTCAGGGTCCTCATGAGAGTGAACAATTGTTCGAAGTACTGCGGTCTGAGTAGCAACAGCGTGGGTAAGGATTCTTTGGGCGGTGGAGGCAAGAGGCTCGCCGAGTCAACGTCTCGTTTGCTTGAATTTCCACGATTTCCAGAGCCGGTACTTCCGCATCCTCTGGCCCCAGCGGCACCCAAGGAGATAAAAACGAGCTGGCCGTCCTTGAAGCCCATCTCTTGAAGCGTCTTCTCGTCAAAATCAAACGTCAACTCTTGTCCCTGAGCGATCATCCTGATGGGACCTTCCCGGTCGGTGAGGAGGGTGCCCAGAACAGAAGTTCCACTTCCGGAAACTCCGCTTTGTCCCGTCGCCGTACCGGAATCGCTTGAAGCCCCGGCCGAGCTTCGTCCACCGTTTTGTGTATCGTCCCACCATTTTGCAACTTCCGCTCGTAAATCAGCAACGTAATCGGTACTCAGAAGCGAAAAGCTCGTCTTGTCCGGTATTCCAGCCGGTTGCACGATTATCCTCAAGTGTTGTCCTTTCTCTTGTGTGTTCATAGCAACGTGACTTCCGGCACCTCGGCCTTCCAGAGCCCAGCGTCGGAGATGATAAGCGTATCGTTTTCGAAAAGCTTCCAAATGAGTTCGGAGTAACAAAAGAGCTCGCTGGATACATCGCAAGCTCGCTTCTTCGTTGTTTTCCAAGTCCGCGCTCGCAGCGGCGAGATGCGTCATGCATTGGGAAACGAATTCGGCTTCCTGGGTCAGCTGCCTTGACATGTAGTATCCATTCAAATACTGAATAGCTGCCATGCTGACGTCCGTGCTCTTTGCCCGCAGAGCGATCCTCCAGAGAAAATCCATGCCAACGGAGTCGACGTCTCGTAAAGGACGATCGAGATGAGCTGCCGCCAATCGTGCCAAATTACAAAGCTGCTGGAAAAGACTTAGCCCCGTCATGCTAATAGTTTCCGGTGGTAAGCTCGGTAGTTTTCTCAGACACAAATGCTTAAGGGTGTCCATGCCAAGGGCGTGCTGTTCCGTCGATTTAGCCTGACTCAACAGCCAGCTGAAGAGCTCGTCGGCACAGGTTGGATCCTGAGAGAGGCACTGCCAGAGAATGTCAACTTGTTCGAGACTCAAGCGAAAGCACTCTGGCGAGCCGAGGGGTGAAAATATCGACGAGAGAAACTGGAGCCTGACTTGTATCTCGGTCTGATGAGAATAAAGATTGTGCGTGCTCCCACTTCCGCTAGTCATCCCGTTGCAACTTCCGTTATTGCTCGCATTCGCACTGGCATAATTTTTCAAATTATTGAAAAAATGCTTCATCATCCCTCTCTCGCGATCTGCCCAAGTAGTTATTGTGTGAGCATCCATCGAACCAAACTGCTGGAAGCTGGCGAGTAGTTTTGGAAGAAGTCTCAGCGAGATCACGACAGACTGATTAGCCGCTAAGTTCTCGAGGCAACCTTCGATGAATTTCATGGGTATGAGACGATCGACGTTAAAACAGAGCAAATTGCAGAGTGCTTTTTCAGCCTCCAACGCCAATCCTTCTCCCAACTGTCCGATCTTGTCGTCCTGCAGGAGATCCCATAGCAGTGTGTTCCCCGCTTTGCAGACAGTCTCAAGATTGAATTGCGAAGCAAACCGGCCTGGGCTTCCTTTGCATACAGTGTCAAAATTGAATTGAGTCCCGAGGCGCGATGAGCTCGATTGTTGTCTTAATCGCGAGCGTCTCGCACGGGGGCGAGGCCGAAAACAACTTGGCGCCGCTCGCATTCCCGATTGAGAATGATGGTTATGACGATGATGGTGGTGATGATGATGATGCTGTGGTTGCTGCTGTTGATGATGGTGGTGATGATGAGGCTGAGCCTGGTGATGATGATGATGGTGATGCGAGTGCGGATGATAAGCCTGCATTTGGATAGCGGTGAGATGTCTTGCAGCCAGCTGAGCCAATTCTTCCTCACACCCGCTCTCTTCACCGTCGAAGTCTGCCATGTTTTTCTCGCTCTTGTTTGATATTCTGCTACTATAAGAACCTTCCTCGTCGGACAACATCTCGTCGAGGCCAGAGGGCAGAAAAGGTTGTCCCGTAGCGTGCACCAAGCCGGCGAGGTCGGAAATCACCGCGTTCGCGCTGTCCGCGCCAGCGCCGACGACGACGCCAGCAGCAACCGCGTTGTCGCTGTCATCCTCGTCGTGGGAAGTTTCCACGGAGTCCTGACCACGCTCGACGCGACTGTCCGCACCAACGAGGGACATATACTTTTCGCTGCCACTGCTCTTACTCGCTATTCGCAATTGCAAGCTTCCGACGGCCGTTGGCACTTGCTGGTCCTTCGTGTCGATGCCCAGAGAACGCTGTTGCTCCTTGACACAGTCCAGAGTATCTCTAGGCAAATCTCGTTCCATTTTACGTGGAGAATCTGACATAACGGTAGATTCCATCGTCAGAGAGGAGTCTTCGATGCTCTCTGAATTATTTTTGTCCACGATATCGCGCAGTCCTTCTGAATCTTGAGTTTCTACAATCTGGTTTAATGTGACCTTTCCGTCGCTGTCGTGATTGCTCGAACGCTTCTGCGGCTTTTTCCGCTTTCGCAATATTTTTCTCTTCTTTTTTTCTTGGACTATAGCTTCCTCTGTGTTTGATTTTTCAGTGTCAGCTTCAGCGTCCGAAGCACTCTGATGATGCTTGTTCCTCATCTCGTTGTCCGTTTTCGACTCTACCTCGTCAATGATTGGATCATCAATCAGGCTCGATACGATAGGCGGACTTTCCGTGAGCATCTCGATGCTGGGCCTTTCTATTTTCGAGGTTTGCGAAGCTGCGGAAAAATCTTCCACTTCACCGAGGTTCGACTCGATAGGCATCTGCTCTGGACTTTTTCCTCTTTTGCAGGTACCTTTTATTAAGAAAAATTGAAATTACTCAGAGTTTTAATTAAATCGGAGAATTGTTATTGAATGTTATTTTTTGCTTTCGTTATGAAGATTTTCTACTTCTCAATAGAAAATTACTTTTATTATAAAACAACCAAAAAAGATGAACTTTCTAGTCTGAAATGTACCTTCGCAATCACTGCTGTCGCCTCTGGCTTGTTTTCTAGGCGAAGGACCCTCCGAGGGAGCGGGACTGGGTTCTTCTTCATCCTCCTCAGGGCTGCTCGCGTCAATGCCACTAGGATCGCTGCTACTGCTCTCGCAGACTCCGTCACCTCTCGATATATCGCGATTTTTTACCGTCAGTCCCGCAGGGTATCCCGGACCACCGGAAGTCCAGATGAATTTGATCAGAGCCGAGGCCAAAAAGAGACTCTGTTCTGTGTGATCTTTAGGCTCGAGTTTTCCCAGCAAGGAATAAAGATGAAGAACAGGCGTCGGGGCTAAATGTTTCACCAGAGGCGCCAATAAGTCATATACTGGACGTGCGCAGTGTTTCAACTGCGCGGCTTGCCACATCGTGTCCATATCTGAAGAAGTAATTCGACCTTCCATCGCGAGAAAGCTCAGCACGATGTGACTCTGCTTTATCACTTCAGCATGCAAATTCGGGCCGAATATGTGCGCTATTATATTGTTCTCCGTGAGCCAAGCAGCAAGAGCGTGGCCAACTTGCTCGACCTCAGCGACTGTTTCGCTGTTGCACAGCTCGTTAAACGCTGTTATATGAGCGTTTATTTGCGCGACACCAGCGAGCCTCATTGTCAGTGTTGTACTCGTGAAATACTTGAAAGCTAGGTCGAGACCATCACGATCGAAAGTTGGAAGAACCGCGTCTATGGGATCCTTCACTGCGCTCCACATAAAATCTGCAAAATAAAAGTTTGTCAATAAGATTTAAAAAACGTAATAAATACAAAAAAGCAATATACTTGTAGATCTAATTTGCGAGATCTAATGATTACGAGTACAAATTTTACACAAAATTGACATGAATAACAGAGCTCAATTTATATTTTTTTCATCTTACTCGAATAATTTCTTATTCAAGAGTATCACAATACAACCGTAAGGAATATAAAAAAATAGTTATTTACCAGCCATCGTTCTCACAGCCGGCGTCCGAAGTTCCTTGTCACTCAGACGACACATGTATTTCATTACTCGACTGCGCAATGGCGTGAACATTTGTATAACGCTACCGTAATTCAGCCATAGTTTTAGATTGCAAATAACTGCAACCATGGAATGTGCTAGACCCACTGGTAATTGTTCGGGCGCGTCGAAGCACGCGGACATCAATTCAAAGCCGCCCTGATGGCAAAATACCGAGACTGCACGAATCAGGGGCGCCGGCACCTCCGGATCGTGCGGCTCACAGTATCCTCCCTCATCCTAATTTCATATGAACAAATTGTATGAAAAAAACTCAAGAAGATCGCTATCATTCTAGGTTTCAACTGTACCTTTACCGGTGCCAATGGATTCAGAGCTCCTCCGTGTTTCATAGCAATGTAAAGAGGGAAATTGAGCAAAAAAATTTTCGACAGCAGATGAAAGAGTTTCTCTCGATCCTGTTGAGACCAATGGTACTTTGAATTTGCAGATGAATCCGAAGGCTTTCTGCCCCCAGCTTCTTTGGTCGTTTCTTTATTTTTTTCATTATTTTCTGTTTCTTTGTGTTTTCCTATATCCGATTTTGATGCATCTCCACTGAGCGTCTTTTTTCTATCTCCTGCATCTTCCTCCTCATCATCCACTGTGCGTGAAGTACCTTCTGTGTCAGCTTCATTTTTCTCTGGAGACTTTCTTTTCTGACATATAAATCGTAACTGTTGGAGAGTGCAGAGAACTACGCTCTGGGTCAATCGAACAAAACGGTCGAAATTCTTTGCCTCTCGATAACAGCACATACATTGTCTGAAAATATTTTCAATAATTCATATAAAAAAATGTAATTTCTCATAATCACAGTCTCAATAGAATTTTTCAGTCTCTTGACTCTGACATTGATGCAAAAGAGACAAAGGAAACGAAATTCACACTGATACACATAATAAAAACTACCATGAAAGAGTTTGGAAAATTTTAAGTTTCTTGAATATGATGAGTAAAATGGCTAAAAATTAACTAGTATTTTCTGTTTACTTTTGTAGTTAATTTTTTATTAATGTTAACCTTACATATAAATTTTCACTGACTTCATAAGTTCAATTTAACTTCAAGCTTCGTACACACAAACATGCAAATTTAGTTCAATTTTAGCTTTTCATGAAGGTATATTTGTACTTTTTCATCAAAAAATATGAAATCGTTAATTAATATTTTCTGAGTGACAAATATTAAAACATAAGCTCTTTAAATCCAATAACCAAAAAGTGTGAACTTGTACTGAAAATGTTACAAGTTTTTCACAAAAGTATTTGAGTCAAATGTTCAGAAAGATAGACAAATACAAATAAATATTTACCTCTGGACCCATTGATTAACATAATGCAGTATTGTGTCCACATCTATGGCACAAAGAGAAACTTCATCCGGCTCTTTAGTGGATCGTTCTTCATCTGCAAATAATTTTTTTATAATTTCAAACAAGTAGTTAAGAAGTCTTTGACAAAAAATTATCAAGTTCAGACTCTTTATTTATTTTGAGAAATGAAACGTGAAAAATCAAGTTTTTAATATACGTATGAATTTCTCGATTCGTTCAACTTTAGTAAAAAAGAAAAGGATATTTCAAGAAAAGAATGAGTGCATGAAAAGGGAAAATTCGCTAACCTCCTAGACGCGATAAGAATGAGAAAAAAAAACATTGTCAATGAGGTTAAGCAGTGAAAAATTCGTATCTCGTGAAAATGTGGAAAAAGGAAAAGAAAAAGAAAACTTACACGAGAGTAAAAGATCGTGAAAGTCAGCGCACACATCGCACATGATTTCCTGTCTCGTAACCCTTTTACTGTTTTTCGTTCACCTCAAGTCCATCACACTCGTTTTCACAACCATCTACCCCGAAAACTCATAACAAAGTTACTGTTAAACATTTTATTTTCTAGCGTTTGATGATCGTCAACAGTGGATTACGAATCCATCAGTCACCATATTGGTTTTGCACCTCTCTCTCTCTCTCTTTCTCCTCGCTCTTTATCTCGCAATCTCGTTTCTCCGAGACGGCGGTGGCTGCGTTCTGAACCGCCGCTCACTTCAGGATGGTGCATTTTTTTTCCTTTCTCCACAATATTTAAAATTCATTTGCTTATTCATTACAAAAAACTTTTTATTTTTAGTAAATCATTATTTTCTGAACTTCATAAATGTTTTTCTGATTTTATCATCCTGTGTGTGTGAATACGCTCGGATGCATTCTTGTGTTGCAAGAAATGCATCGCCACGTTGCACCATTGAATTTTACTTGTTCGTCACGTATATACGTAGACCATTTGATTTCGAAAAAATTATGAATCAGAAAATGGTTAAACGAATGAATTCTCAAATTCGAACTTACTGTAAAACGATGTTAAATATATTTTGACTTTATCATTTTGGAAAGTATCAAAAATTAAATGCCCAAATTTTATTCGTACGGAATTGAGACGTTTTTCTATTAGAGTTGCAATGTATGTGTAAATTTGGAAAAACGCGTGCAATTTTTTTCAATGCATTTGGAGCACGCGACAGTTTTATTTGCAGATGATCATTTTTTGAGGTGAATGCACTTTCAGAGGTATGTATATGTACGCTCATCTCTATTATTGTGCATATATGTAGGTGAACAAAAGAGATGTTCATCCAAAAATTTAACTAATATTTTATTTAAATAATTTTTAATAACTTGGAGTATTCGTAAAATATAAAGTTCTCAGAATATTGGACTAAACTTTTTTACGATTTAAATAAAAAGGAAATGTAAAAGAGAGCGTGCACTCCCTGTAATCTTCAGCACCAGTTGCCAGTAAAGAAGATCGTCGGTAATTTATATAAGAGATTGTCCTAGTAAAAATTGAAGTCTTTTATTAACTGATTTCGACGTAAAAGATAACAAAAAACGCTGTAGAAACAGAAAGTTTCTTCGAAATATATATTTCGATAAAAGTTTTAACAATTCTTTATTTTCCATCAGTCCGAAAGTGCTAGCTTGGATCCCAAAGGATTTTCATGATTTCCCACGTTTCCGTCTGAAGACATCCTTGAATCGGAAGAGCGGGAACTGACGAGTCCCTTGGCTTGCACCCAAATTTCTATTTCCTTGTCACGCACGTTCTTGGACTATTCATGGAAAAACCAATGTACAAAAAAAATATTGACATAAAAATAAACTAATAAAGCCATTTTTATAAAAATAAGAGTACCAACCGATTCGCACATACGTCGTTTCTGTGAACAATTTTCAAGTAAATGATCATAATCCATGGGTATAGCAGCGAGAGGAATATCGATGAGAATCAATTGAAGAAGAGCTCGATATGGATCGTCTGTTAATTTAGCCAATCGGACAGAAACTTTGAATGTTATCGACGAGCAAGGTGGAAATATTCCCATCCTGGGTGTCACTGTTAAAAAATCGAGATGCAAATCCTTCCAATTTTTTAGTCTCTCACCATTTACAGTTGGGTGTATCAAACTTTTGTCCCAACGATAATGCATCGCTAGACCGCTGGTATTTTTTATCGTGATACTCTCCTCAATGATGTCTATGGACATTTCGCTACACAAGACTATTCTGTAATCAAAGCTGTATTCTTCATCTTGATAATCTCTTGATCCGTAAATATCATTATCTTTGCTCTATTGAAAAATTAAAAATTATCGATGCTTTTTGAATCGAGCCATTGTTTTTAAACGTCAAATTTTTGAATATAAAATCACCCACTTTATCTATTTTTAGTAAGTCCGAATCGTACATAACACCATCTCCAATCAACTCGATAGGTTGAACAGCAAAATTATCGCACAGCATGTAAACCTTATCAAGCTAACGAGTAAAAGAAAAATTATTATTAAAAATGATTATTCAATTAATTTCTATTCATTTTACGAAGGAAATCTCACCGAAATACCACGAGAGTTGGGGAAAAAGTACGTGACAAAATCGAGTTCTTCGTTATTTTTCAAAGAAAAGTACGCCGGCCACAAAGCGAAACAAGGTAGTAATAATAAATTCTCGCTTGTGACATCCTGCGTACGCAATTGCATTATAAATGACTGTTCATTAAATATTATTGTAATTACTCATTTTGAGTAACACTTACATCAATATTCATCGAATTCCAATCAAATTCACTCATCGTAAAGAATCTTCCCGATCCACCATGATTTGTGATTCTCGTGACTACGATCACTCGTTCGCCGACGAAGCATTTGTGAAATTCGAACTGTCCAAATGACTGATAGTCGTACGTAGGCTCGTACGAGTTTGAGACTTCGTATATCTCCGACTGCAGATATTATTTACAGTGTTCAGAATTCAAGTCCTAATTTCTCAAAATTCTTACGACTCACAGATTCGGAGTCAAAACTGGATGAGGTATCTCGATTGAGATTCCAAGAATCGCTGTCGGAATTTTGACAAGATGCGCAGACTTCGACCGACGAAAATTCATCTCCATCGTCGAGCGTCGTTTCTTCATAGCTTAGCAATCGATAACTCGTCCCTTTCAGAAGCGGTGGATCCCTCCAGGCTTTCAATAGAACGAAAATGTCTTTTCCATCTCGTATCCTTATGACTATTCTTTCCTCGGAATCGTCTGAATCGTCACTGCAAAAAGAGATTAAAATCTTCAATGTCATTCCTGGTGCAAGGTCTTCCCTGTCTCCAGATCGTGTAAGTAATTTCATTCCGAATTTTGACTTCGGTGACAGAGGCTCCAGTTGATATCTCGTCACTAAGTCACTCACATTCATTATGGAGATTGATTTCTACAAAAACAATGTTCAATATTCTACAAAAAACGTTCGATACGAAGAGATCCAAATTTAAACTGAATATGACAGATATTTTTACACACGCGATAAACTTTTCCAGGCTGGAAATTTTTTATTTCCACCACAGTTGGATCAGCGACAAGAATTGTTTTTTGTTGCGTTTCCGATTTTATAATGCTCCTGCGGATCTTTGTTATTTTTTCACCGCTTTCGACCGAGTGTACGGAGCTCCGTTCGTATGTCTGCTTTGATTCAGTCGCATCTAACGTTTTTTCAAGAATTTTGACATTTTTCATTAAAGTTTGACGAATTTTAAACAAGCTGTCGTTGCTCTTGATCGAAACTTTCTCCATCCATCTTTTTCTTATGGCTTCGTTGATGCGAAAATCATTTTTTTTCTCCTCGTCCTCCGGTAATAAATCATTTGGTTCGAGAAGCGCGAACTTTTCAGCGGTTGATGGATCTAGACGATCGTAAAACGTTCGTCTCTTCAATCGCAACAACTCCCCAGCTCTCGCATCGTCGAAAATTTTTTTTAATCTCTCATCGTGCTTCTTCTTCGCCTCCTGAATGTGTGCTTGCGTTTCTCCAATCTTCTCCAAAGCGACCTTACAATCATCATTTTCCTAAAAAAAAAAATAAGTTGATAACCAAGTACATATTTGAAGTGTCCTAAAATTTATAAAACAAATACCTCAGAAGTCGATGGTCTTGTGGATGGCAGCGCTTCTTTTTCCTTTTCAAAAAAATCGTGGAAAACGTCTGCGACCAAATTTCCGATACGAGCTTTATCAAGATCGTCAGCTTCGGCCGAATTATCCATTTTTCTCCAAATGTCAACAAAATCTCGATAACCATAAAAACCGTTTTTTAATAGTCTGTTTTTCTGGTGTCATGCATATTGTTTATTCGAAAACAATCATCGTCATCGTATTTTTCTTTATCGTCGTAGAGTATAAAGGAGATTAAGGTGACAATGTTATTATTTACAGAAGTATAACGTGTGTAAATTAAAATACTAGGATGTTTAATATATCATCGACCATGAGCACGATAAAGGGGATTCTTTTTCTTTGCATTTTCTATATATCTTTTTATATATTCGGATCGTAAAACCTCCATCAGAATTTGGAAAAAAAAGAAAGAAAAAATGTACAAATAAAGATGAAGACTTCGATCTTCGCTGCTCACGATATTTTTCTTATCGATATAAGAATGTGTTTATTCGACTCGTACAATTTGCCTCTTGGTCACTCTAATATCATGGAGAGTAAGAGAAAGACAGGGGCTTCGTCGAAAAAAAAAAAAACAGTAGGACACCTCTTACGAGTCGTTAATAACAATTTGGTTTCATACCATTTTTTCACATAAATAATAGTATTTTTTCGATTTTTCATGTGTATAATGAAAAAACACAATCTCAGCGTTTCCTTTTCCGGAAAGATTCATGCTAAAATCCCCTTGCGGAAGTTCTTGAACCCCGAATCGTGTGACTCATCTTAAAAATACAACTTTTTCATCGTTATTATAGTCATTGCGTGTGTATTTTTCGATCTTCTCTCTCCGTCCTGTTTTTTAGAGTATGATTGGTTAATTCTATAACTGTGCATACGGATTATTATCGATATATTAAATTAAACGTAAGAATAAAAATATATCAGCGGGTGTGTTAAACATTGAGACAAATTTCTAAAACATGTATTCATTCGTTCCATTCCTTTGTCGCTTAATCTAGTATCTAGATTTTTTGTCTGTACTTATGTTTTTCTTTTCCCTTTTTTTTTCATTGAGTGTTAAAATGACTTTAATTTTTTTGACCATTTCAGGAACGGCGGATGAAAAGTTCGATCTGCTATTTTCCCATACCTCTTGCGTTTTCAATGTTTCATCATATCGTTCTCTCGTTTCTCATATTCACGTCGTACGAACATAAACACTTACATATATACATTCATCAATATCTCCCTGTTTCGTACAACTCACTATTCGTTCCTCTTTTTTGTATATGTTTTCTTTTTGATGTGTGTATACGTGTTTTTAAGTGTAAGTGAAAATTTTCACGCAGCAGCAGGAATAATATATCTTCATTTTTGAATTATTCCACATTCTCTTTTCTCATCTACGTTTCTTCCACTGATTATTTATCCTCGTCTTTCATTCATTTGTCGAGTTCCAGAGCAGCATATTGTTCCTCGTCGACTTCAGTCATCATCAAGTTTCCATCGGGTAATAAAAGAACGACCCTTCGCGTGCCACCTTTTCAAAAATATAAAAATACATTTATGTACAGATCAGGTGATCCATGACAATTTGATTTTGGAAGATCCGAAGAAAGATATTAAAAGGAAGAATAAAATAATTAAAAAATACTGACCTGGCGTAGGCTCGTCGGCTTGTACAACTTGAGCGACAACCTGTGCCTGGCCATCCGGATCTTCTTGTGTAGCGACAGCACCGGTACTACCATCCATGATGGACATGACCATCTGGCTCTCATTGGATTCAGCCTCGCCTTCCTTGACGTAAAATTGAGGCGCAAGATTAACTTGATCCGGTATTAATTGAGCGACAGCTTCGGCGACAGCGTGATCGAGTGTAAGAACGGAGCCATCATCGTTCTGTTGGTCCGTAGTTACGTAAACGCATGATTGTTCTCCATCACCACTACGTGTCACTAACAGTGTTTGTCCGTCCTCAGCGTGACCCGCGACTTGATAAACAACGCCGTCTTCACTGGTAATTGTAACGAGGTTTGAAGCATCTTGTTCAGTAGCAGCTCTTCTTTCTTGATTAAATTTATCTTCTTCCGGGTTCGTTTGGAGTGGTGTTGAGCTCGTCGTCGTTGTTGCTGTCGCAGTTGTAGCCGCGGGTGTTGGCTCGAGGTGTGCCAAGTCTTGAGCCTTTTCGACAGCGACGGTGCTCGTGACGTTTTGGACAGCGCAGGAAGCAGAATCTGTTGACGTCACCGTCGTCGTTGTCGTTGTTGTTTCCGCCAGGGAAACGTTCTCACTCTGAGCGATAATTGGTGTTTCCGTATCGCAAGCCTCGCTATCGTCCAAACAAGGAAGTTCGGTAGTCGTCACAGCCACAGCATCCAGATTCATGGGTGTGGGTTCAGTCGTCTGGACGATCGTACCGGTCGTGCCACCAGGACTCATTTCAACCCTCATTATACCCGCGGAATCCGTGAGTGAATCGAGAGACGGTAACACGAGCTCGGTTGGCGCATCGACGTTCGTAGCTCCTTTATTTTCTGATATCGATGTCGCTACAGTGCTCGTTATAGAGGCCTGATTGTTGCTATCAACAATGGGCGTAGTCGGTCCCATCTGTGGAACTTCCGGTTCAGTCGTCGTATCCATAGGTTCCCCGTCCGGGCCAATTATACGTCCTGTCAGAGGACACAGAGTGAACGGTCTCGGTGGACTGTCGGGCTGCTTTGCAGCGACACCTTCGCACTCTTGGGATGGAATGTCCGGTTCGACCTCACTATTGCTACTGTCCTCCGAGCCAACCTCGTGGAACTCCATATGCAAGCCATCGGTCTCGGCGAGTTTGCTCTCCTTCGGCTTGTTCGCGTTGCTTCCAGGATTCAGAGTTGTTCCCGTCAGTGTCGTCGTTCCCGGAGCTCCACCAGCACCGGCCAACACTTTTCCACGCCCTCCACGAGTTTGCGCGGCTCTCGCACCCGCCAGGAGACCACGGTTTCCGGATTTTGCTAAACCTACAGCTTCTTGTGCCTTTCTCTTCGCCATTAACAATTTTTGCTGTGGCGATAGCAACGATTGAGGCTTGTTGAGCGGTGTCTTCGGCGATTGTTTCGCCGTTACTGGACTCGCTGAAGTTTTTTGACCCATCGCCGTTTGCGACGTCAGTACCGTTACCTTGGGACGTATTTGCTGTTGCCCCGAGATTTGAGGGCTTGAAAGTGACTGAAAGTACAATGAAAAATGAAAATCAAATTCTTACAGAAACAAAAAACGGATTCAGTTAAATACTCACACTTCTGTCTCCTTGAGGACTGCTGGAAACTCTCTTTGTTAAAGTTTGTCTAGCTGCGGGCGAAGTTAGGGTCTGAGCTTGCCTAGGAGTTGCAGCTCGGACCGTTGTGCGTGTAGCGCCGATTCCAAGAACACTGGTAGGGGTAGCGCCTCGCAAAGCCGGTCTCGATAGAATATTACGAGAAGGATCCGGATTGCGTTGAATAGCGACAGCGGCGCCTGTATTGGGACGTATGGTCGCAGTACTTGTCTGAATTCTGGGCTGCAAACCAACGACCGGACTGGATACAGCAGCGACAACATGAATTTGTTGAATTTGCTGATTGATATCAGGTTTCGGCTGAATCTTGACAGGCTCACTCTTTTGCTGAACGACAAGACTACCGCGATTTTGGGCCGTTGGTGTTTTTGTAACGTTCTTCGTGACAACCTTCATCTGTGTAACGACTTGGCTGCCATCTGGTTTCTGTACCACTTTTACAGGCGTTATCGAGTTTGCTTGTGAGGTCGTCAATATTTGCTTTCTGACGATCGTATTCATCGAGTCGGGACGATTTTGTACCATGAGAACGCCTTGCGGATTTGCCGAGGTCGCGCCCTTAACCGATAATTTGGCTCCCGGCGACGAGTTGAGCTTTATTATTCCGTCTTTGCGCGACATTACGTAAACACCGGACGTCAAATTTGGCATTTGCTTCGGATCAACTTTCACCACACCTTTCGCATTTGCAACGAGTACTGGTGTTTGTCCAGTTTTGCCACCTTCTGGAGATTCAAGACCCAGCGATGTTGCAAGGTCTGTGCTACCGGAAATCGTGCGATTTGAACCATTCGATTGTACCGTGGCACGATTGAACGCGCGCTGAATCACATCGCTACGACCCATTGTGCCTTCCTCCTCACATTCCGAAGTCCAATCATCGTCGCTCACCGCTTCACCCTTCATTCTCTTTGCAGCGCTACTTCCAGCATCCTCAGAGTCACTTTCAGAATACTCTATTCGTCGTTTACCCAACACTGCTGAAAAAATTCATAACGTTAATAATCATTATGTTTCTTAAAATAATGTATCAGTCTACATTTTTTATACTTGTAATCAACTCACTGTCATTGTCCTCGTCTTTCATTGTACCACACCACTGTTTAACTTGATCCATCGCCTTCGATTTGCTCGAGCGCATCGGTCGTCTAAAAAATGATCACAAATATACATTTTTATTTTTTCAGTTGAAACATTTTATTGAAATGTATCAAAGATTTTTATATATCCCTTACGCAGCTATCGTTTGAGCAGACGAACTTGGGCCTGCTTTGTTAGCTTCGCTCTTCAAAAGAGTTTTCGGTGCAATATTTCGTACCGCTCCAGCTCCTTTTGCGTTCTGTTGTAACAGTTGGGCTGCTTTTATTTCTTTTTGTTTTGCGAGGTTTCTCTCGAACTCCTCGAGCAAAAATTTGCATGTGCCCACAGTCTCAGCAGGTTCCCATGTATTACTCTCACTATAGAAACAATTAAATTATATGTTTACTCAAATGTATGAGTTGATAATTATAAAAAGTATGAAAATCAAATTCATGAAATTCAATGTATAATGCTAAAAGAGATTTTTCCTTACTATGTAAATCCTTCCCATTTTAATAAATATTCCGAGCATCTTTTCTTCGTGTTAAATCGTTTCGCTAATATTTTTTCCACTACGTATTCCGTATCGCTCGGTTCTCCATCCTCTTGACCCGCTGTTTTGCCTGGTTTTACCTGGAATTCGGATGTTTATTTGTATTATAAGTGCCAATATGGAGGTTTCGAAAGTCACAGAAATAGGAAAAATATTACCTTCGGCCTGATCGTTGGTTTGTTCTTCATTTTCTCTTTCAACAAATCTGGAGTTTCTCCTGCTTTCTGAGCCTTTAGATCTGTTGTTTTTACAACTTCTTTTTTACCATCGTTCTGTACTTCTTCCGGCTGGCCGTTTCTTATTACTTTTCGGACGATTACTTTACCGCCTAGATTAAAGAAAAAAAATTCAACAAATTGCGGTTGAAAAGGAAATTAAAATGATCCAAGATTGTAGTAGACTCATCTGCTCGAGAAATTTCTACATGAATCATAAATCATAAATGACAAACTAGGAAATAATCTTAGCGCAAGGCAACCGATTATTGGCAGCCATAATTTGTTTTCTGAATTCATAAAATTTCGAAATGTTAAAATTTTGGGTAAATTACGAATGAGGATAAAGAAAATTTACCTTCAGCAGAGGTGTTCGTTTGTATTTGTGAACGAGAGCTTTCATGCATTTTAGTGTTGCTTATCTTGGTGAAAGTTTGAATAGTTTTTCCAGCAGTGACCCAGGCATCCCTTATATGGACATCCATTTTGCACCACTTTTGATAAAGTTTCCATGAATTTGCAGAATCTTTATCGCCACCTTCCTGCTGGATCTGCGAGTCCTTCCACAAGAGGAACGCCCATACTTGTGCTTTTTGTTCATGCTTCACAAAATAAAGAAAAATACATTGATCTTGATGTTTTTATTTTTTGGTATTTCAGGTTGAATATGGCAGAAAAATGACTCACATTGGCATTCTCTCGAAAGTGAGAAGTTTCAGAGCAGGCGCCCTCTTTAGTCCGATGCTCTTGGAACGCTTCGAGAAAGTGAAAGACCGAATGGCACTTGCCACATACAAAAATATCCAGTCTGCCGATTTCTTCTTGAGCAGCTTAAAAGACAGGAGAGTCAGAAAATTCTTGTACAAAAACAAGAAACCTATTGATTGAGAGAACTGATAAAAACCTTTGATCATTGCTGGGTTATTATTGATGGCCGTCGACGGGCCATCGTCGGCTTCCATCTTGCTCAAACTGTTTCTGAATGTCTCCGTTGAACTTTCTTTTTTCTGCAAATACGAATACATTTTAGAGAACGTAATTTTTAATTGATAGAAGTCAAAAGAGCAGAAGATCTCAACAAATAATTTCATCTGCACCTTTGACAATCTCAATTTAAACAGGTAATGAAAAGTAATTGAAAACACTTGAGCAAACCAAAATTTCAATGAACCACGAAGAAGAACAAATCATTTGATTTTGGGCCCATATTAGAAACAAATATACTTCTTTTTTGTCACAAATTTAAGAAATTAAATGCAGAAGAGAAAAAGAACCGCGCGACCGCACAAAAACACGTTGTACAGTGATTAGAACTGGAATACAGTATAGTACATGCAAGAGTTAGAATATTAACTGCACAATTAATCAAGGATGTGTAAAATAAATGGAACGAAAGATTTGAGTACAAAGACGAACAAGATCTCACTCAATGAAGCCAAAAATAAGGAGAAAAGCGTCGTTTTCGTCGTTTCGCAACTATATCGCCGCGAAATAACCGAAGCGCGTCGATTGTTTTTTTTTTCTCGTTAGTCGTTTTACACCTAAAATTCACGAAGTATCTTGAAGATTGTTAAAAATACGATGAATACGAGACAATTTCATTGCCACGTTATTTATTCCTTCTTCTTAACATTGTCGTCGTGAAAACTATTTTGTCGTTTTTTTTTTCGTTTTTTTTCTTGTCCCAACTCGATCTGGGGCCTATATATCGCGCCGCACGAGAGCACAAGCCGTGTATTCTCGTCGTCAAGATGGCTCTCTACCACGACCAAAAAGAAAAGGAAAAAGCGAACCTACACCGCGCGCGGCCCACTCGCAAAATCGCACACACCGTGCACTTCCGGTTTTTTTTTTCGCACACAATCGCGCAACGCCGTAGTATTTGTGAGAAAAAGCGAACAAAAATGAGACTGTCGTAGCGTGAAAAAAAAAGACACCGACTCTTTCGGCGCTCGATTGTCGCAAAACTTACTGGACGAATGTTATTGATAATATCTCCTAGTGTTGTAAGTCTATTGAACGCGTTAGCAGAGATTTTACTTCAGGAGAACCGGGAGAGAGAGAGAGGATATGTGTTAGATTTTATTTCGCCAATACAGACACACGAGAGTAATGACAACACAGCGGATAACGCGGCGCGGCGTCCTACGACAGCGACGCCACCAACACCCGCCACGGCGATCACTGTCGCAACCCCCCCAGAAAAACCAATTTTTTTGGCGGGAGACAGTACAAATCTTTTTTTCCTTGTTCTCGTGGTATCATTTTCTTTTCTACTTTAACCAATTATTCATTGATCTTTGGAATATTTAATAATTGATTTTTGGGCCTTTCATCCGTTTCTATTGCACAATTACAGAGTCTTGAAACGAAGAGATTTCTTTGGGTTTCAAATTTCCCGCAATATGCTGCCATTGCCGGAAGTCACTCATGTATTCAATTGTAAAGCAAAATTATATGTTAATTTTGGATTTTTGCTTATTAACTGAACTCTCTGAGATTTATTAAACATTTACTTTGTACTTTTAGCAACAACATTAATTTTTACTCACTTGAGATTGCTCATCACGTTTGGGAGTGCACCCCCTTCTCTTCTCTTCAAAGATCTTCGATCACGCCATTTTTATACTTTGGAGATTTTTGAATTTTTAGATTGCCCTGCATGAAAATTAAGTTCTAGAGGATTTCACTAGAAAAATGCAGTCATTCGTTTGTACCGGCATCCGAAGATAAAAATTATTTTACATTATCAAATTTGTTATGCTCGAAAGACTGTAAATATTTTTACGACCGCGTCTTCATAACACAAATAATATAATCTCCGAAAATGGCTGATGACGAGGGTGGCAAAGAATATCGATGGGAGACTGGTTACGAAAAAACATGGTAAGAGGCTATGTTTACATTATTTTAAATATTTTTACAACTAATGCTATCAATAACAGTGCTTCTGTAATTCATATAACATCAATAATTTTGCATCATATCGTCCATAATTTGAAAAATGATCATAGGGAAGCCATCAAGGAAGACGATCATGGAATGCTCGAGGAATCTGTAGCCGACATAATTCACAAAGCAAAGAGAAAACGGCAGTCAGAAAAAACTGGTGGTGCTCGATTGGGAATGATGAGACATCTCTATGTTATACTTGACACATCAGAATCCATGTCTAATCAAGATTTAAAACCAACTCGGCTAATGTGCACCATAAAAGTAAGTTTTGATCAAGTCAAAAGTATATTATTGTCTTCATGAATTGAAACAAGAAATCTTAATTTGGTCAATGTTCTGTTCTAGCTGTTGGAAGATTTTATAGAGGAATTTTTCTATCAAAATCCCATTAGTCAACTTGGCCTTATCCTCACACGGAACAAACGGGCTGAGAAAATTAGTGAATTGTCTGGGAATACCAAAAAACACGTAAAGGTAGAGAGATTACCAAAATCTGTGCAAGAATCAAAAAATGTCAACAGCGATTCTTGTTGACTGACTTTGTCAGTTGACTTAGTTTATCTACTACTCAATATTATTTTATCTCTAGGAAATAAGAGGACTGCTGCATACTGCCTTAAATGGGGAGCCCAGCCTTCAAAATTCTCTGGAACTAGCACTAAAGTCTCTGCGTGTACTTCCAGCTCATTCCAGCAGAGAAGTACTGATAATCATTGGTTCTCTGACAACTTGTGATCCTGGAGACATTAATGAGACAATACAAGTACTATCAACAATTTTCCTTCTGCATTGTCATTGACTTACGCCCTTACAGTGTTTTTTAATGACATATTTTTGTATGTAGAATTTGAAAACCGAGGGTGTAAGATGCAGTGTAATAGGCCTGGCAGCTGAGCTGTACGTGAGCAAGAAATTAGCAATAGCAACGGGTGGCGAACACGGTGTTGTACTCGATGACAAGCATTTCAAAGAGCAATTGCAGTCTCACATCGATCCACCTCTCGCGGCAACGAGATTAGATGCGGCTCTCGTTAAAATGGGCTTTCCACATCATGCACTCCAAGCCACTGCACCAGAAACGACAATGAGCGTTTGCATGTGGTACTTGAATATACTTTTCTTAATTCTATGAAAAGTATCTATGAGATTATATGAGTTTTTTAATTTCCTTCTCATTCTGAGAAAGATCTTATTTCTCGGACGTGAACTATAAATGCTCACGAATTTCAGCCATGCGGAAAATGCGGATGATTCGTCGAAATTGACCAGCGCCGGATATCTCTGTCCGCAATGCCTGAGCAAACATTGCGAATTACCGGTCGAGTGTCGCGCTTGCGGTTTGACTCTCGTCTCGGCACCTCACTTGGCAAGGTCCTATCATTATTTGTTTCCTGTCGAACATTTTCGTGAGGATCAAAATGATGGAACAGTTGCATGCTGTTACGCTTGTCAGAGGAACATCAAGTCTGAGAAAAAAGTGAGTTTCAATCCTATGTATTCTCAATCGATGGTGAAGTTTAGAATATTAATTGATTCAAATTTCTGTTATGTTTTATCCTTACCAGGTTTACTTTTGCACTAAATGCAGTCAGACGTTTTGTCTTGACTGTGAAATATTTATCCACGAATCTCTTCACACTTGTCCCGGATGCTCCACAAATCCTGCCAGTTTTGCAAAGTCGGGTGATTCGTCGGCTACGTAAAATTCAACATAAGTTCAATTAAATTTTTCGATAACAGCGTGAGTAATACTTCATTACTTAGTTATCGATTTAGTTACTTGTAAATTACAATAAGCTGTATGATACTAGGCATAATAAAATAATATAGTAGTTTTACTTTGTAATAATTCATGAATATTTTTTTACATGAAAAATCTTAATAAATTCGTTGAGAACAAGACACGTAAATTGAGAGAATAACATACGGTAGAACATTTTTTTCACAATTATATATTTCAAACAGGGAACTATGTTTTCCTACGTTCCTGCTCATTTCCATTCTAATTGTTGTTTCGATGTAACCAAAGACAAGTTTATTAAGAAAACAACATACGGTAGAACAATACTCTTTTTTTCTGTCTCAATTAAGAACCTGTTTTTTCGTAGATTCGTGTTCATTTTCATGCTGATAATCGTTTTAATGTAACCCAAATGATGAAGCCCAAGTCGCTGCTATCTTTTGGAAAACAAGTTAAAAGCGGTCTCATTTTAAAGTATCATCAACGTCGATGGAAAAAAATTGAGGGAAATGATGTGACAAGAGCGGAGATGGAAAAAATTGGCGACGTAACGAAAACGTAACGAACGAGAGACAGAGAGACATGAGTGGAAGTCCGCACTGGAAAATCGGACGTTTCGTTTGTTACGAACAGGTGGAAGAGTAGGAGGATCGTGACTCGTTTACAAAGTCTTTATTAGTTGGCCGGCAAGCTTCGAGGCGACCGGTTCATCGACTGAACGATATCTCGCCTTTTCTGTTTATTCTCTTCTCTTCATCTCGTTTATCTTCGGAAATCTTCACACATTTTCTTCATCGAATTTCAAACCTATCAAGTGCTTCCGTTTCTTTCTACAACGTCACTCAGTGCAACCATTAATTTTATTTGTATCTTTCCTTTCATCGTGATCGTATTCTCGTCACGGTGAGTAAAGTGATTTATAAAACATTACGAGATCAATCGCACTTTGCATACGATGGATCACGTACACTGCACAAGCAGAGAGAAAATATCCGCGTGTAGTAAATAAGGAGAAAAAAATGCTAAGTGATTTATCCAACATTATGAGATCAATCGCACTTTGGATTCGATGGATCGCATATTCTGTGCAAGTGGATATAAAAAATCAGCGTGCAGCGAACAAGGAGATAAAAAAAAAACCAACGCTTATTTGTGCCTCGAGAACGTTTACTTTTTTCTCCACTGTCACTTTCGTTCGCTCCCGATAACTAAATATTGTGACAGTCGACACTTGGAAGACGAATTTCAAAAGCAAGAAAATAAATTACTTTTAATTATAAAACAATAGTCAAGGTTTTGAAAAAGAAAAAAAAATTTTCTCGGAATTGTGTTGTTTTATAATTATTTGTAGTATTTGTAATTATTAGCTTTTTCATCGTTAACGTTATTAAGTTGCACTATGCGTGTACTCGATGGATATACAGTTTCAAGGATAAGAAAAAAGGAAAAGCTTGTCGCTCGAGTGATTCTTATGCATGCACTATCGGGAGAAAAATTGCAAATATTCCACATAGATATTTTCATAAAATAAAAATTTTCGTAAATGAATTCATATTGAATACGTTCATTTCTCATTTCTCGAAAATTCGTTGAATTATTAGATTTCGTATACGCTCTTCTGGTAGATAAGAGAACACGTGAACGGCTGAATGGAAAATCGTAATTGATATTCGTGCGACACAAATTCGTTGACTAATCAGAATGAGAAAAGCTCACTGAAAATGCTTTTATTCGAGATCCGGATCGATCCGGACTGTAATACGAAAAAATGAATTTCTCTCGCGATCTTCATTAATGAGTCGCGGTATAAGAGAAAGAACGAAAGGATCATCGCGGAGAAAAAAAGAAACAGTTCTGATTGATTCTGGTACAGCTCAGTTTTAGCTTGATTATTGTTATCAAGTTTTTGTCATTGTCCTTCAATAACTTATTGCCAATTAAATCGTCAATTCCAACTAATAATTATTTCATACTTGTTCGCTTAAGGATAAAACGCAGGTTGAATTTATTTGTCGAGTGTTGTGTAATTCTTGATCTAGAATGTCAGTCTGCACTGTGCGCGGTCGGTACTCGGATGAGTGATTGTCTCGCATACGTCCAATCAGCATTTTCAATCATATTTTTTTCGATTATTTACAAATCGATGATTGAAAATGAATTACTTCATTGATGTCGATGACGTACGAGAAAACGCAAGTTCCGAGAGAAGAATTCAAAAATAAAAGAGAATAAAGCAAAATTTTCTGTAGTCGGAAAAATACAAGTTTCATGCGTTCAAACAGCTTTTTTTATCTTTCGTTCGACTACTCAGGAATTAATGGTGGAATATAAATTTTGTTCACGTTGACGGCGTGAAAAAAAAAACAAATTTTGAGGGAAGAAGCGAAAATGGAAGAGAATAGTAAAAACACCTTAAATTGAGGAACTGCAAATGATTCATAAATTCGATCACTTTTTGTTTCATTATTTACGATTCAATGACCGAACAGTCTGTATTTTCGATCAGATAAAAAAAATATGAAGTGAAGAAATAAAATAGAGCGAAGTCCAATTTTCTAGAATCGATGAAATTTTGTGATTACCTAAAAACAAATATCAGGTAAAAAATAAATCTTATATAAATTTTTGTTAGAGCGTAAAAATGCAAATTTTCGAAGCCTTAACCATTCGAGCTTAAAAAAGAAACGTTAAACATATGTACTTTATCGAAATCAGCAATGTAAAGTGAGAGAAATAAGAATAGAAATATTGGAATATCATTTTAAAATTTTGTATTTCAACACAAATCAATAATCACAAATATACGTGATAAAAAAGAGTAAAAGAAAGTGAAAGTAAACAGAAAAAGTAAGAACTTGAAGAGAAAAAAAAACAGAAAAATGTTAAAGCGAAAAAATGGGAGTAATTACAGACACGTGTACGAGCTCTTAGCTACATTTTTCCTCTCACTTTATCCTCGTTGATAAAGCGGCTCTTTTTTTCTTCGCGAGAGAATGTACAAAGCGAACAGACAATTTTCCGAGTATCTGGATTAAAATGAGAATCGCTCCTCTGGAAAGAGGGGGGGAGTGAAAAGAGGAGACGGGGTTAAATTAAATTACGATCGCGGACGGATCTCGCGCGAACAAAATGTAACAATGTTATCAGGTGTATCACGAGTAAATAAGATGAGTCTGAGCTCCGACCGAGCGATCATAATAACAAAAACAAGGAAAAAGAAAATTCGCTCGCAGAAATATTTATCTTGCATTTTATTGCTGTTTTTATTTTTTAAATTATTCTTACTCTTATTTCTTCGGGTGGACAAATTGACCATAGACGTACAGCGTCGTAAAAAGAAATTATTTATTCTCTCTATGTGAGAATGAGCGGCGTCAAGTCACCGAGCAGAAATAAACTAGGGTTCAACGCTAAATCATCCGACAAGAAATAATACGTTGAAGTACTTTTTTTTCACATTTTTCGCTAATTGTCGTAGATGATTCTTTTTTACTCATAAATTATTCATCATTTGTATCAATTTCTTTTATTTTTTCATTTTCACGGTGTAATTATTTTTTTACAATTACACCGAATGGCTCATTGCAGTTTTTATTTTTGAATTCATCCTTGAACAATTGTCCTCGAAGTGTCGAAATTCACGAAAATAAGCGAGAGAGGAAAAAAAAGATTCAACGAGTCCCAATTTTATCGTCCTTGGATCATAAAGTCCTGTCTTGAATTCACGATCGTTTGTGTCAATGACCAATTGCAAGTTTAAGTTTCACAACACGCAGTCTCGTTGTACTCGAACCTCGTACTAATAAGAACGAAGAAAAAATAATATACGAAATTAAAAAAAAATTTCCAGACTGTATAATTACTAATTTTTTTTTATCTTGATCCCGTGATTCACTTATCATTTTCTTTATCGTTTATCTAAAGATTTCAAATTCGTTTAAAAAGTATTTGGGACAAATCTCAAGCATTATGATAATAATGATAACAGTCGAAAATATTCTCCGTGTCAAGGTCTTGGAACAAGTACAGAAATTTAATTTGTCTCTGTACGTTTGCCAACGATAGAACATTTTCAATCGTCAGTTTTCCAAGGGAGATCCAGCATGACGCACGGACTTTCAAGATTTATCGTGTATAATTAAAAATCTTGTTTTACCCTTTATTAAACCATTTATTTAAATCGACTCGAATGAATTGTCGTTGCGATCCTCGTTGCTGAGCATTGTCCGTGTTATTAAAGAAAGAACATAAAAAACTGGTAATTCAACTTTCACGCGTTTTTTTTCAAATGAGGAGATCAAAACGCAATTCGCTGTAAAACGTAGCAGGTGAATGAAATTTTACTTGTTTATTATTTTTTAAAATGAGAATTCACAAATTTTTACACTTTGTGAGTTTAAGTGCGAATAATGTGAAAAAACGTCACACGATTTCTTACAGGATTTAATTCGAAAGTCAATTTCGTCTCTCGTTTGATACCGCATGTATATCAGCCGATAAGATTGCATTTTTTGCTTATGTACACGTGCTCTCGTGTAAATTGCAAAAAAAAACATTCAACAATTCTTTTATCATGTCTGGTAAAATATTGAGAAAGACAAATGCAAAAGGCAAATTTAACAAAAATTTCTTTATCATGTTTCGTACAAAAAAAGTGAATGAAAAACGAAAATTTCGTAATAGCAATTAAGGCGTTGAAAGAAAAAGCGAAATAATAACGCCACAGACAAATGGACGCGAAACTCGATAGTTCGATAAGCTTCAAAATGAAAACAAGTGTAAAATTATTGAACAATTTTTCCGAACGAATGTAATGATAATTTAAATGTTTATTACATTTCTTGTTACAGAAAAAATAAATTGAAGTGACAAAAATTGGGTGTCAAACATGTCTAAAAATTTGTGGAAAGCTTTGACGAGGAAACGCGAGGAAAAGAGTGAGGATGAGAAGGGTGAGCTCGCACGAGTCCTCGGCGTTTTTGATCTTATCGCGCTCGGCGTTGGTTCTACTCTCGGCCTTGGAGTTTACGTACTCGCTGGAAGAGTTGCGAAAGAAACAGCTGGTCCCGCGGTCTGCATATCTTTTCTTATTGCTGCAATTGCTTCAGCATTTGCTGGTAAAAAAAATAACGAAGAATAATATAAAATCGATATCCTCCGAAGACACTTGAAAAAAAGTTATGTCACAATGTCATTTTTTAAGAATCTTCAATATCTTGAAATTTAAACATCTCTCACTTTCACATTTATTCTTCCGAGCTTTTGCTCACGGTTTAATAGTCTTCTCATTTCGTACTCTGATATTCATTATTTACGCAATTTTTGGCTGATTTCGTGAATAAAAAAAAATTGCCTGTCTCGATTTTGTAATGATCAGGAGCAATTTTATTAATGAGGATTCTAATCTTCTGACTTTTTGCTTTTAAAAAAATGGAGTAGTAAATGATGGATAATCTTTTCAGTCCATTCACTTTTTTAAAAAAGAAATATTATTTTTAATTTTCTTGAAAATAATTTTTTCGCCTATAATTTATCGTCCTCGTACTTTCAGTTATTCAATTAGTCACGGTGTTTAGTTCAAAGCATATTACCATAAGTCAAAATTTATGTTTCTAAATGTAAAAGCAATTTGCACGCTAAATAATTTAATAGTCTCAATTAGCTATAAAGTCAAATCTGGATGAAAATGTGACGGACTATTTTTTCGGACTTCTCTCATGTAACTTTACATTTTATTCTATATTTAGAAATAATTTATCCGCAGGTATGTGCTATGCCGAATTTGCGTCGAGAGTTCCAAAGGCGGGCTCCGCTTATGTCTATAGTTACGTTACAGTCGGCGAGTTTATAGCTTTCGTCATAGGCTGGAACCTCATACTGGAGTACGCGATCGGTGAGTCGTAACGATTTCCCCCTCAAATTATATTGCTCGCTATTTCGTCTAATCACTTTTTCGCCACCTTTTTGTTACGTTAGTTTTGAACGCGCATTAACTTCAAGTGTAATTATAATATAATTATTATTCAAATATTTAAATAAAAATAATTATAATCATTATGAAACCGAATTTGACTTTTTTAAATATTATTTGTTATATTCATTTTTTTATTTTATATTTTTGCATTATGTAGATAAACAATTTATTTATAAATTATTTCCTTCCATTATTATTCCTGATATATATTTTTTTATTCACATTCACGTTTTTATCTTACTATACATATTGTATTTTATTTCTCATGTTTACATAAGTTAATAAGTAATTAAATAAATATGAATAAACGTTTTATAGGTACTGCGAGTATGGCCAGAGGTCTGAGCGACTACATCGATTCTCTCCTCGGGAACGTAATGCGTGATTACCTTCAAGCGATAATGCCAATAAACATTTCATTTCTCTCGGAATATCCCGATTTTTTTGCGTTCGGTATAGTGGTACTCCTCGTAATTTTGCTCTGCATCGGTGTCAAGGAGTCTTCGTACCTGAACATGGCTTTCACGGTCGTCAATCTCGCTACCATAATCATTATCATCGTCGCTGGTTCCATAAAAGGTATGGGACAAGAATATTTGAGAATCAATATTTTTCAAATTTACAATAAATCGATATCTGACCCTGTTCGAAGTCGATAAATTACTTATTTCTTATTTTTTCATATTTTTAAACCATTCCTACAATTATTTTGCGATTTACGAATTTTTCACCAATTTGTCAAAATTTATACTTTTTAATGATGTTATTATTTATTATTGATTATTATTATCATTAAAAATATCCTTTGAACGTAATTTCTTTATTAAAGTTGCAAAAAAGGATAAACATAGAATAGTGTAAAAAATAACTTTATCGACATGATAATTTCATTTGTTTATATTACGAATAAATAATTGCAATTTTTTTTTTGTAGAAATTCCATAAGAAAACAAATATTTTCTTGATATTCCATTGATTAATCAAAACTGTATTTTTTTTTCATCAGCTGATCCTCATAATTGGAATCTAAAACCGGAAGAAATACCAGCAAGTGTTGAAAACCCAGGAACGGGCGGTTTCATGCCATTTGGCTTTAGTGGAGTAATGGTCGGAGCGGCAAAGTGTTTCTTCGGTTTCGTAGGTTTCGACGCTGTCGCCTCGACTGGCGAAGAAGCGAAAAATCCTCAGCGGAACATACCCATCGCCTTCATCGTCTCGATATCCATTATTTTCGCTTCATACTTTTCAATCTCAATGGTCCTGACCATGATGTGGCCTTATTACGATCAGGTACATTAATTCAAATTATATTTATGAATTTTTTTTCTAATAATATCATGAAATACATTTAAATATGTAAAATTTAATTAGATAATAGAAGATTAATATAATTTTAATGTTCTCCATCAATAGGACGTACAGGCTCCGTTTCCCTACGTCTTTCAACAAATCGGTTGGCCCGCGATAATGTGGATTGTCAATATCGGAGCCGTATTTGCTCTCTGCACGAGCCTCCTCGGAGCGATGTTCCCCCTACCGCGAGTTCTCTACGCCATGGGCAGCGACGGGGTCATTTTCAAATTCTTTGCGAAAGTTCATCCCAAGACTCAGACTCCCGTAATTGGAACTCTGTTCTCAGGAATGCTCACAGGTGAGAAAAAAAACGATACAAGATTATTGTCAATTTTTCCAGCGAAACAATTATATTTAATGCGATTCTAAATGTATTTTGTTTTTTTTTCCTTTTCCAGCTATCATGACTCTTATCTTCAATCTTCAACAATTGATTGACATGATGTCAATCGGAACACTACTGGCTTATACAATTGTTGCTATATGTGTACTTATACTGAGGCAAGTTTTGCTTATTATCATTTTTTTTTTAATTAAAATGTTCCCACGTGCTTAGTTAATGTTTCATAAGAATGGATTGTTACGGTAACAGGTATGAAAACAAAGAATCAACGGTGAAAGTTGCACCGAATAATGCGATTCATCAATCGACCCCGTTGGATTATTTCAAGAGGATATTTAATCTTCACAATATAAAAGAACCGTCCAAATTTTCGAGCACGATCGCCAGCTGCGGTGTTGTAATTTTCAGTAAGTATTAAAAATGAAAAATGTTTTTTTTTTCTGTATCTATATTTCATAAAAAAAGTAAGTTCATTGACTACTTTTATCGAAAAAATCAGAGGCGAAAATAATATTTTGAGTAAACTCTTTATCTACGAACTCACCGGAAAAGCTCCGAAATACTGAAATACTTTTTGTTCCCTGGATAAAGTTTTTTTTTTCAAAGTGTTATCTGAGAGGACAACACAACTGACCAACGATAAATTATTAATTGATCTTTTTATTTTCAGCGATCGTCGTTCTCATATTTGGCTTTATCGTGAACCATTTGGGTGGAGTTATACCGGAAACGGTAGTTACTTATGTCATCCTGTCGATACTTGGTTTCTTCATGCTTTGGCTCCTGGTCGCGATTGGTCGGCAGCCGATCCAAATTACGAAACTCGTTTTTTCAGTGCCTTTCGTCCCGTTCGTCCCATGCTGCAGTATTTTGATCAATCTTTACTTAATGCTCCAACTCGATTCGTTCACGTGGATAAGATTTGGCGTTTGGATGATTGTCGGTAAGAGAAAAAACAATTTTTGCAGCGTCCTCGAGACATATTGAGTATATTTTTTGACGTCTTCGATTTTTTCCAGGTTTATCGATCTACTTTTTCTACGGATTATCTCACAGTCTACAAGGCTTGAGAAATAATATCCTACCAAACACGCTCACAGCTCAGTACTCGGTGGAACCGACGAAGTTAGTTACCAAATTTTAGCGTGGATTTTTTTTCGTGTTGACAAATGAAAAAAAATTGATAATGAGATTTTATAAAACTCTTTATAGATCAAAAGTGGTCTTGACGTCAGCAAAGTGTTGCAAAATATTGGCATTTTTCTCGATTTAGTCGCAGTCACTGCGCGTCACAAATTTTTATTTTTTAATTTACGAAGATATATGTCTAATTTATTTAATGTATTGTTACATATTTTATTTATGATTTATAGGTCGTCATAATTTTTATAGATTTATAGCAACAATTAATACGCCATTGTCGTTTGTACAAAAAGATTTTTCATTTCAAAATTCTTTTTCATTATCTACTCGTGTTTTAGCATGAAATATTTTCTGTTTCTCGCTTCAATCGCGTATCATAAGTATAAGTCGTCAGTATTTTTATGACAGCCATTGTGATTTTTATATTCCGGAATGTACATAATGTAATCTAGGACACAACAGCAACATACATTTAACGCCTTAACTTATACTGATTTGTGTAAAACTTTATTGTACAGATATATAAATAGTGATGGATTGGTTTTTTTGGTATAATAATTTTTTCATTGAACTTGAAAAAATTAGATCAAACAAAATTATCCGAATACCTGATACGTTAAAAAATAATTCATACTTCCGATAAAAAAACAATACAAAATACAAATAAAAATATCGTTTAAAAAGAAAATTAAGTTTCGTTCTACTTTTATACGTTACGTTGTTAAATTTATATACACAGAAATTATCTCACTCTTCCTTTGTACTCCAACTGAATCTCTTCCTCTTCGCAATGACTATCTAAAGTTTTGGTTTTCGTAGATATCACAAAAAAATTAAATTAAGGTTAAAGCGAGCGGCAAAAGTATTTTTTACTTGCTCGGAATACTGTGCAGTTTCGCGCGATGCGTGAACAATGATAAAGCACGAAATCGTTGAATTATTTTTTTGGAGTTAATGGGCGATTGTTTTCGATAAATATTCTTGATACAGATTAATTTTCCATCGAGACTTTGATTTTGTAAATGTTCGTGGGAAATTGTTTTGATTTAAAAAAGTAATATTATCAAAAAACTATTAAAGAATAACTAAAACTAATGTAAAAAAAAATAATTCAACGTATTCGTAAAAGTGACGACATTCGACATTCATGATCGAACCAGGGCGGCAAGGTGATCAACGTTAAGCATACTTTTCTTTTTGTTATCATAAAATAACTTGGGATGTTCTTTTGGTTTGTTCGTCCAGAAATTATATAATTATTTCGAACCATTGACAAGTCCACCGACGTTGATGTGCTGCCAATTAGCCTGTAAATCGGAATAAAACAAAAATTTGTTTTTCATTTTACGTTTCGGAAAATCTTGACAATAATGAATATAAAGATGTTATTGTGATACTTACTCCGATTCCGGTAACCCATCCAGTTCCGGCTGGATTATTATCGGTAATACCAATTCTTCGACAGACTATTCCAGCGCCTGATACAGCCCAAACTTGGCCACTCTCACGACCAACGGAGATGTGACGAAATCCTTGCTTCGCCGTTACGACCGATTGGTCTGAAAAATATTTAGATTAAGCAAACCGAACAAAAGCTTTTGCCACTTGCTGAAAATTGTTTAAAAAAGAAAGAAAGTATAAAAGCAAAATACCTATGTGGATAGGGTCGTTGGGCACCGATGGCAACGTCTGCCAATACGTTCCTTCGGGAAATACTTTCGGCTGGATTTCTCGACGTACGGAAAGTTTACCGGAATCGTCGAGAGCCCAGACAACGTTCGAACCAACGGATATTTGTTTCAATTGTGCACCAGACGGTGGCTCGACGTTTGTCCATACTTCACCAATAGGTTTAGCAGCGGTTATACCAAAACGCCAATAGGATGATCCATTTTTGCCGATCGCCCAGACCTGATGATCGGGACCGCAAGAAATACCGACCAGTGGTTGATCACTTGGTATGTGTTCCCAGCTAACACCCTGCATAATAGATTTTAATTCCTTGATTAAATAAAAGAGAGAAATTCCATCATTTATATGAAAATAAATGTGATTATAAAATGCGACATGACACTTAAATAAATAAAATATGCAAAAAAAAATTAATTCAAAAAACTCAATAGTAAATTATGCAACAAAAAGATATTCGTGAATTACCATAGGGCAAGACTCCGAAACTCCTCGTCTAAAGAGAGCTTCTCCATTCGCCGCTACGGCCCAAACGTCGACAGGTGAGTCAGTGCCTGGTTTTTCAGAAACCTGGAATATTAAAAGATAATGCCTTGGAGAGTGAATTCTGTCCAGTGAAAATGCAACTGGGTGATCTCATGAATTCTTTGAGTTGTAATTTACTGACATAGAGAGAAACGTCAACGAGTTTCGTATTGCCCAATTCTTGCCAGGGTCCACTTGTCGTGAGCAGACAACGTCGGAACCATCTCCTTCGTCTTACGTAATCCGTGAAGGTTTTGTTTTTGTGATATTGGGATGGAAAATCGGTTGCGTATTGCCACCCATCGCGATCGACATCACCCGGAGTATGAAAATCTATTATCCAGTCTGAGACCCATCGCCAGTGCATCGAGAGTAATTTTGTGTGCTCTCGGGTACGTCTATGCCTTCCCGTAGCGTCACTCCACATGTAGCGATCTGTTGGAAGACCGTGAGATGTGTACCCGGTAACTGGATTCCATCGTTGATTCTCGTACACATAATAATTATGAGTGTCCGTCATTGGATTTATTCCGGTACTGCTCGCACCCGATAGGCCTAAAAATGATTATTTTTTACCAATTTACCAATAACCATTCAATGCTTCTCAATTAAATTCTTTTTGATTATTGTTGTTTTTATTTTTATTAAATTTTTTTTGTTATTTCATTTGCATTTTAAAATCCTTATTTTCTTTTACAAAAAAAACCTAATCTATAGGTACAAATATTTTTTTAAGACATAAAAGTTACCTTTTAAAAACGTTCCACCCCATCCTCCCGTGTAAACCCAGGCTGTACAGTCGTAACCTATTCCCCACGTTATACCTGAACTGCATGTTTCAACTTTTTTCAAGTGGCCACCTATTTGTCGCCAAAACATCGTTATTGGCTCAATGATCACCTATTAAAAAAAACAATAATGAATCATCACTTTTCTATCGCTACTGCATTTTTTTAAATTATCCATCATACCATAGGCGATCTATAGAGAATAGAATGCAGAGTCATGAGTCCCTTGATTTTCAGATGCGTGATACTCTGCGGTGATATTCTGTGACCAAAGAAAGTGAACTCCGTCTCGTTTATGAAAATCCGATAACCATTTTCTTCGCATATAATTTTCAAGGTGAAGTCTGAGCCGGCTTTTATCGGGCTTCCACCTGCTCTTTCCTCGTCTCCCCAATGACCGTTCTGGTAAGCATTCCTTACTATTAAATTCTCTTTTAAACGTGGATTGAAATGGAGAGCAATGTCATGAGTATCGGATGCTCCTTTTTGTCGTGGAAGCGTCGCCGTATGGCACACGAGATTGAATGCAAGCCTGTGTGATCAGAAAAAATATTTTATGTATATTTATTTACTCGGTGTACTTGAATTGCATGACCGTTTCGGGCAATTACCTGTCAGCGTCATCGTGAACGCAAACCGATATATGCAGAGCGCTACCAGAACGAAAACCATTTTGTAAGATACTTTCGAAAGGTAGCTCTTTACCAGCTGTGTCGAGTTCTTGAGTGTAATGACCGTCCTCATATTGATTAGCCTGTTGAAGAAGAAAAATTTAACATATCCATATCAAGAAGTATTTTACACGAATCGTGAAAAAAAATGAGTTCTTACCTCTGCTAAGACGGGATCGTAAACGAAGACGTCCCCAAGAGCCGTCGTTGCCCAGATGGAATTAGGCCCAGGTCTACCGTAAACGTTGTTCATTTTGCAGGAGACTGAAAAAATTGATGAAAATTAAATATCAGAAACAATATTACCACGTGAAAATATAATTTAAAAACTATTTTACCTGCTGTTATATGGCCTATCCACTCTTCCATCTCCGTGTCACTTGAAAATTGTAATCTCAATACTTTTGATCGAGGTAAACGAGGCGTGTGAATGGCAAGTCTGGGATTTCCAGGCTCGCTGCAGCAGACGACGCAGACTATTTCCGATATTGGAAATTGCATCTGCAACGAACGTAAAGCAAGATATAATGACTATTTTTTTAAATTTGAGAAGTATATAAAAAGGTACAAAGAATCACCATGGTTGTCGCTCCGTCTGCATTTAATATTGTCAAAGTTCCGGAATCTAATGTACCACTATCGCTACTGATCCATTCGAGTTCAATTACACAATCCTCGTATAATGGGCTGTTTTTTAATTTGCATCTAGCATCACCATTTTTAACCCAGGACAATCCCTCAACCGCTTTTTCGCATCTTGAGAGATCAAAGTCAATGTTTTTCATACGACTTTTCAATTCCTCTAATATACGGATCCTCCAAGGTTCAACCATTTCACCTTGACCCGCCGAGTGTTGTCCATCACAAATCCTGTTCATTAAAAAAAAAAAAATTCATACAGATTGCAAACGCATGAAGGTTTGGTTGAAAAAAAGTCTTACCACTTTGGGGGATTTGATGGATCAACGAAACACGCTCCAGCTTCGACCTTTGACCACGATACATCGCACTCGGCCCAGTAAACTGCAGCTGTACTCTCGTCTTCTCCGTAGACTCCCGAATCACCGGTCAAATCTGGATCGAAAACGCTGCCATCCGTTTCCGGATGTGCTTCTACGCCTACCATCGAACCTACCGAGTGAACTGGACTCCAGGCCGCGGGATTCACCTGATACAGGGTTTCTACTATTTTTTATTTCTTCTTTATTCAGAAAAAGCTTGTCACAGTCCAAGAAAAATGATAAAGTAAAAAAAAAGTAATTTTTTAAATAAAAAATCTTTCAAAGCCAAACCTTGACTGTGCTGCTCATCCCTTTACCGGAAACAACAATGGATTCTCCACTCTGTGACAATGATTCGTTCGATATCGTGATATTCGCTACACTCGCTTCCGTCAAATCACTCTCATCCACCGAGCTCATCGACCTGTCGAGGAAATTGAAATTATATCCGATGGATAGAAGATACGAGATATTTAAAAACATACAAAATTGTCATTACCGATTCTTTTCTTCGTGTTCGTACATCTCTTTGAAAGACGTTTGTTGACTGTTATTAGCGACAGTACCATCGTTCGTTTTTTGCCATAATTTTAAAGAAGTTGGAGTTGGAGCAGATCGCGATTGTTCTTCCCAATCTCTGATCAGTGCTGTTCCTTCGCTCGTGCTATGTGGTCGATTCTGAAATATATTTTCATTTATATAGTTACTTTATAAAAATATATTTTTTTGCTTCATTGATTCTTCTTGACACGAACCAAAGAGCTCCAACTCTGATGTCGATGTTGTTGCGGAGTACCGCACATGCTGTGTCTGTTACTTGAGGATAAACTAGCATTACTGCTGGCTCGACTCAACTGGAGAGGAGCGTTTATGGGTCGCCACTTCTTTCCTGTTAATTCAGATCTTGTGATCCCAGTTCGGTAGTATAAACATCTGTCCTCGTATCCAATAGCCCAAACCTAAGGAAATGACCGAAATTTTAAGAGTCGAAGATATTTACGGTGATTGGTTTTGTTCTTTAATTGTTTTTTTTTAATTACCTGATCATTTGATGCAACGGAGACCAAAGCCATTTTACTCAACATTTCAACCCATCCGGTTCCGGTAGATAGTTGTTCACAAACGCCACTCATTTCTCCTTTTATTCCTTTTCGAAACCAAACGCTACCCTCGTGAGTAACAGCCCATACAGCGTCATTTCCAACTGAGATCTGTGTGAGACGAAGTTCCGGTTGTGGAGGTTCGACCTCCGACCAGTCATCACCTTGAAAAATTAAATCCACGTTATAATTGCTAAAATTTTTATAATTGAAGCAGATCCATCGATGATAAATTTCCGCTATACCCATTGGATTTTCTCTGGTTACTCCCGTACGAACGATGGCTTTCCCATTCATTAGAACAGCCCAAACAAGTCCCGAAACGCCTACGCTTATTTGACAAACTTCATAACCAGACGGCAATTTAATGGAACTCCATCGTTGACCCTCCGGTGAAGTCCAGCTTACACCGACTCTGAACATTACCTGTAGCAATAAAACAATAAACAAATTTAAAAAATATAATTTCTAAAAAATACAGAAATATTCTGTCAACAAAGCTCATACCCTCCCGTGAGCCGTCACAGCCCAGACTACTAAGCTTCCAGGGCTTCCACCCGGTATTTGGTTTCCACCAATGGCAACGTCAATGAAAGGTTCCTTCAGAAAAAAAAAATTTTTTACTTACAGTAGTTTATGAATAAAAATAAAACTGATATGTAATCTGCAAAGCTATTAATTTCTATTATAAAATGCGTCTCCTTGTTTAAGGTGGCCCATCAGTAAATTAAAAAACCGCAGATTTTCGTCAAACTTCGCAGAATTGTTATTTAAGTCATAACGAATAATCCCTCACAAGTTGAAG